>JACEIK010004190.1:117580-140678 GCA_018107945.1 Datura stramonium | reverse complement strand
ATACAAAAGTAAGTCGAATATTTGCGTAAAATAAACAAGTAAATATATACATATATAAGCAGCATTAAGGCGCAGGTAGGTCAAAATTGGGTGTCAACAGTCACTGTCTGAGCCAACAGCTAGATCGTCGCTCGAAATTCTACTGAGGACACTTGGTCGTCCTGAGGGGCTGTTGGAGCTGGTGGGTAGGTCGGTTGATATTGCTAGCCCTTCTTTCATCTCCTCGTTTTGGAGGCATGTTTTCACTAAAATGGATAGAGCACAAGTTAGGAAGACATTTTCGAGATTAAACTCAACGCACGATAAGGAGTATGAACAAAAGGGAAATTTCCTAAAAATTCCTTGTAGCCTCCTCCTCATAAGTGTGGCGCGCTTCATACCCATGAAAAGGACTCTACTTGATGCGGCTTTTAGACATCCTAGGATACTATAAACCTAGTGCTCTGATACCAAGTTTGTCATGAAATGAGTCTACACTCTAGATGATACACGGTACTTGGTGCCACAAGTGATCCCAAGCTAACCCATGGCCTAACAATACACTGGTAAACTAAGTAAACATAAGCAGAAGTTGTATAGAAATAATCATCCAAGTAAAACTGTCTTGAAAAGAATAAATAGAACTGAACTAAATAATGAACATCTGTGTATGAAAGCCAACTACTAACTGATGAGTTACTGGGATAAGCCCCCAGCTAACTCTAAAATCTGACTAAGTACTGAACTAACTGAAAAGAAAAGCATCATTCTCGGAAGATGAGGAATCACCAATCGGACTACTGTTGGAATCGTCGGGAGGAACTATTAAAGATGTTGGGACTGTGAACCTGCACATGTATCATAATACGATACAGCATGGAAAGTATGTGTTAGTACTTTGAATGTACTGAGTAAGTGAGATATACATAAGCATGGAAAAATAATCACTGAACTGAAATAACATGAAATAACCAACTAATACTGAATACTGATAAAAGCTGAGCTTTAACTGTAATATGGTCAATAATTACCCTAACTGACGATCATAAACATGTCCTAAAACTAAATGACTGAATTGAGCTACATTGAACTGGACTAAAATTGTACTGAAAAGTGAAAGAGTCTATAACGGACATATAACCACGTGAGCTAGATGTGGAGTTTGATGTATACATCCCATCGGAGAAAGCCCACTATACCTTGCCACGATATAGTGGCTGAGTTGGGTGATCACAAGGTTGGGGCCCATTGGGTCAATAACCTATAGTGGCAATGTAGTTTGGGGAACCTGGGTGCGCTGGAACCTCGGTCCGCTCGGTGCTAAGTACTACTCCCACTAGATAGTCCTAACTTGACTACTAAACTGATAGCTCGAAGCTGGGGTCCAGAATACTTATTTGGAAGAAACCTGAGAGTCTGTAGGACTGGATAACTAAAACTGGTGTTCTAATATTGGCCAGAGCTGCTTATCTGGAAGCATCGTAATCGTCTTGAGAACTAACTAATAACTAACACTGATGGTTCTAAGACTGGTCAAAGTTGCTTGTCTGGAAGCATCCTAACCATCTAGAGAATGAACTGATGACTGAAACTAAGGAGTATTACAGAACTGAACTCCTCAAGATCTGACTATTGTCAAACTGATTAGCTGACTTACTGAAAGATATTGGAAATGCTAGTTTCTGACTAAGACTGGACTAACACGCAAACTGATCGTGAACTCACATGATTGTAATAATGTGTCACCCCAAACCCGGGGAGGCGTGACTGGAACCTGTGCCACCCCTGATATGAGCATACACGACGTGAAAAAATAAAACAAAGTCCAGAACCGATGAGGTTAAACAACAGAACAACTATAAAATCAAAATAAGACGATAGACTATGGCGGAAGCTGGCTCACCTGGCCAACCAAAAGGATATACATAAGTTGTCAAGGCCACAAAATGGAAAACAACTATACAATATGGCCCACCTGGCCTATAACAATGACACTACACCCACAACAAATGTCTACAAGCCTCTAAAAATATAATAGAAATCAACTGTCCGGGACAGGGCCCCGAACTACCCTTTACTCAAACATCTGGCGACTCCAAAAGACCTGGAGCGCACCAACTCAGCTGGAACTCCACTCAGCACCTAAGAACTCGATCTAACAGCCCATCATCACCTGCAGGCATGAATGCAGTGCCCCGACTAGGGCGTCAGTACAATAGTGTACCGAGCATGAAAGGCAGAAATAACTGGAACACAAAGATTAGAGATCAACAAATATACCAAATATCGCAGAAGGAGAACTGAACTTAAGTAAACACATAAAACCTACTGGCCCTCATAAGCCTGGAAAGTACAAGAAAACATACAAATAGAACCTACCTGGCCCCCATAATCCTGGCAAGTCCAAAAAGAAAACAACAATACAATGGCACCTAGCTGACCCAGCTCACCAGTCATCACCTCTAGACCTCTCAATGGCCTCAGCTAACACCAGCCAACATCTAGCATCCACTACTATCAGATAACAAATAACACAAGCAACAACCAAAATATAATGCCAAACAAATCACAAGTAAACACCAGTTAATCAACATCATCAATTAGGCACTACCGTACACTCTCTCGACTGCGCACAGTTAGCGAAGCTCAATCCATCTGGGAGAACCAATCGCGATCCCAGGAAGGCTTAGAGATGTAGGGCCACTCTCAAATCATGTCTCAACTCAACATTACGGAGGACATTATTCTCAACCGCGTAGGTCATTTCACTCCTAGGGCTCAACCCCTCAGCCGGAAACACTCTCGTGCGTCGAGTATCGACTAGCCACAAGGTACCCCGGGCTCGACCCCTAGCTGGAACAACTCTCATGCATCGGGTATCCACAAGCCACAGGCCTCAAATATAACACACATACAATCAAAAATAATAATAATACATGCTCAAATAGCCCATAATCGGCTCTCAAACCCCACAACCCGACTATTACAATACAATACTATTCTTTCACGTCTAGCCGTCCACCGATAAGCCACTAACCAAGCTAAGGATTACCATCCTAACCAGTCTATCCTCAAGCTTTAAAAATAGCCCACGCGCCACTCTACTTACCACTAATATCAAGGGACACGTTCAAATCAGCCCAAGTGTCACCACGGCCGTCACGTGTCATCGACACGGTCGACACGATCGCCGATTCAAATATAACAAAAGATTGTCGCAGCCATCGACATTAAGAACTCTAATCCATCATTAACCTTTCAATATCATCACCTAATCTTATTCACACTAACAGCCCACAATTTGCTACAAAAACCATACGCCTCACACACGGCCTCTCGACACGAGCCTTACAACTTGCCATGACATCGATTCTCCGCACCCAAGCCCGAGCCACCATCTAAAACAGAAACTCAAACACACCATTATCACCATGTAAACAGTAGAACAAGAGTTAAATAATAGAAAAACTACAAGCCATCACAAAACAGCCAACACATACGTCAACACGGACGACAACAACTATGGAATTCATGCCGACAAAGGGAGGGATAAGCCTAACATGCCTTAGCTTCAAGACCAGAAAAACTTGAGCCTTCAACACCGTACTGCCTAAAGGCAGTCCAATATTCTGCCAAAATGCAGCCAACACAACTCAACAACAAAACAAGGCAAATGAAGCACACCGATAAGATTTATAGGAATTCGACGATAGAAACTCCGAGACAACAACCTATCGGTGTTAACACACCTATAACCAACCTTAAAAACTAAGGAGAACAAAAGGAAGAAATCTTACCAATAGCTTCACCACGAAACAGCCACCAACAGTTCGGAAAAGACACCAAACCATGGACTACACGCGATTCCCGACTTCCCGACATGAAAATCATGTTAAACCATGGCTTCTTGCCCCAAAACCCAAAATAAACCATGGAGAGAACTTGAGAGAGGTTTCATATGAAATATATGCTGGAAAGTGAATTTTTGATGAAGAACAACCGACCAAGGGGCTATTTATAGTTCTCCACCGCCTTAAGACCTTGTGAGGTGCTTGCTTGCGTGGTCTCGCGAAAACGCGAATATCTCTCTACTCCAAAGTCGGATTGAGAAACGGTTTGATGCACTGGAAACTAGAATCATAGACATTTAATTTGATAGGTCGCACACCTACTAACTCCTTACAGATTTGGAGAAACACTTCGAGAAATTTGACCTAAATTTCAAAGAATCACAATAAGGAAATTTTGCGATAACTTTTTCCGAATTTTGTTCTACAACTTGATCGACGTCTAATCTTAAATATGATCATAGAGTTACTCAAATAACTCATAAAACCTCCTTTATATCCTATTATGTACTCTTAGTCCTACCTCTAAAGCACGATTTTATCGCTCAAATTATCCGGGGTGTTACAAATAACTTGGAAATTCAGGAACTAATAGAGTCAATCAACAATAGAATCTAGTCAACTATGAAAGACCCAATTTACTGCGCTTATAGAGTTAGGGCTAAACCATTTCACATAAAGAAGATAGCAACATGATCACTATGTAGAGGAAACATAGAAAGAATTCATATAAACAACAATACACACGAACTAATCAGAATCTAGCTAAAATTTTGCCCTAACTCAAATCCTCAAGGCTAGAACTTATAAGAAACTTCAGAAGGATTTTGAGGCACATGGGAAGGTAAATTCCCTTGTTGAATTCACACATACCTGGAGAAGAATGCTTGAGAATAAATCTTGAGAAACCTTGAAGAACACTTGAAGCCCTAGCTTAGCTCTGCACTATCTATCTGAAACTTCTACGTTCTGAAAAGTCGCAAGTTGAGAGGAATAAGAGGGATTAAGTCAACTACCCCTTTAATTCTCTCCATACCGTGCCCAAAATGATGTAGTTTAGGGGTTAAAAATATGGAAAGTTACTAAAATACCCCTAAAATAAAGTTTAGAAAATTATCGTCGGGATCCCACGGGTCACACAACGAGTTGTTGGTGGACACCATGAATCATTGGGACCAGTTATTGGTCCTTGGCCTGAAATAAGGTCTCACTAGAAATTGGCAATGAAAGGGGACCACGACCCGTTGGACAAACCAACGGGTCGTTGGTACCTCTCGTTGTCATTGGTAAGGTTTTAAACAAAACTTGGGCCCCCCACTAACGGACTACACAATGACTCGTTGGTTGTACCAATGGGTCATTGTATCAACTCGTTGTCACTACTGACTTGATCATGAATAATTCCTTGATCTGTTGATGAATGGAAATAATGACTCGTTAAAGGTGACCAGGAATCGTTGGTTCCACTCATTGCTTTTTGGAGATGTTTGGCAGATTTCTGTACTGAGTAAGAACGACTCGTTACTCTTCATAATGAGTCGTTGCATGACTCACTGGTTCCCGAATGAAAACCTTACAAATCAAACAACGACTCATACAATGGTCCTTTAGTGCTGACAATGACTCGTTGTCTAAGTCATCCTGAGACAAAAATTTTCCTGGTTCTTTCTGATTTTTCATGCAAAGTATGAGATTGGTCTAGGAAAGCTTCGGTGTGTTACAATACCTATCATTCTTCACACTTCTCAACTCAAAAATACTAAACTAGGCACACATAGCACTTTAGAAGCTTAGAATCTAGTGTAATTACATTCTACCTTGGTGCATATCTTTCTTTATGACATTCAAGGATCTACTTCACCCAATGGATTAGTCTCCAATCACCTATACTTAATCTTTTTCTAACACATTGACATGCCCTCATGATATTCTACTTTAGTTCAAATATGCTCTAAGTCATCTTTACCAACAGCTCTCCCTTTAAATACTACCATGGAATCTACACAAAACTTATTAATTGATAATGCTTAAACCACACCTCCTACTGAAGTGAGAAGCCGACGTTGTCAATAAAGAACCCAACTAGAGGTTGGGATCGAACCCACAGGAGATAAGGAGACTGGATTATAGTCGGTAATTGAACTTGTGAGGTAGGTACTTCAAAATAGGGGGATTCTAAAGAAAATCAATAATAAAAACAAATATTAAAATTCTGGTGTTAAGTCAATATCAAAGGATAACTAGGGTTTGTGTTTCCCATGGGTTCATAACTGTTTTGGGTATACACTCGTGATTATCACCAATACTTACTTATAGAACTAATAACTTAGGTTCATTCAAACGACCGACCAATCCCTATTGAATGACTATATTCAATCACTCGACCAAGTCTCATGAGCGCTTTCTAACTATCCATTATCACTAAGTTCCAGATTTAACTATCCTGCGACCACAAATCAAGTTAATACAATGATTATCAAAATCAAGGCTCTGTTGTAATTCTTTTTTCCTAATCGCTACCTCTTCGACCAAAGCAAGTAAAGAATTCGGATGTGTCCTAACGTTGCACACCGTAAAGAAACGTTTAAGCATGAAAAGAATACAATATAAGCATTTGGTATTGGTTTTAAAATCACTTTGTGTAACCCTAGCTTGTTAATCCATCATTGTTCATATAACCCTAACTATGGAGGCTTTAGCTTCTCATAGTTGTAAAGTTGTGATTTGCATTCATGATGAAGAATAAAAATAAATACTTACAAGAATGATTGAGAAAAACACTTTCTTTAATTACTCTGCAAAATCTTGAAAACAAGTAGCAAGAACAACATGAATTCAAGAAACGGTTGATCACATGTTGAATCAACTCAATTCTCTCTCTCTCTCTTACTTGTTTCTCTTCTCTATGATTGTCTGATTGTCTACAGAAAAATAAAACCTAAAACATATTTATACAGACACAAGAATTCTTTTCCTAGGCTAACTGGATGAATTTCCATATCTGATGACGCAGTCGTCATGAGCCAAGTTATGATCCATAGCAGCTTCCTACGACTCGTAGTTGCCTGTCGTACCTTGTATTGTTGGATGAATTTCGGCTAAGTATTGGATCCAGGTACGATCCGTACCTCCTTCATACGACCCATACAAATCTCCTGTAGTTTAATTCTGAAACTTTGGAATTCTTCTGAAGTTCAACACGACCGTCATGGTACCACTCGTACCTTCTTCCCACGGGTCGTACAATCCTTCCATAGCAGGAGTCAGCACTTTATGAAACTTTTCTGAATTTTGTCATGATTTTTTCATCACGACTCGTACCATCTTGGGATGATTCGTACTGAGACTCACACATTGCCTCTCTGCACATTAAGCCTTCTGCAACTTTTCATGGCCCTCAGTATGACTCGTAGGTCCTTCCTACGGCTCGTACTATGGTCTGCACATTAAGCCTATTTTGCATCTTTCAGGCTTTCTTTTGCCACTTTTAGGTCCAACATCAATTCATCCTGCCATAAAAAAAAAGTGTCTTATATCCACATAAACATACCTAAGTTCATGTTATTTTCTTAGTTTTGAGCATCGAAAGTGTTGTAAACGCGATGCTCAACTAGAAAATTGACTTAAGATACTACAACCAATATTCAAACAGAACTTGCACTTTCTTTACAAACTTTATTGACCCTTTTTCATGGAACAACATCAGCTAATGTATTACAAGCAACCTCAAAACATCATAAACAAGGATCAAATCATGTCATTTCATCTGTCAACAGGTAATCAAGTCATCACCAATGTTTTCGACATAGTCCAATGGTAAAAGCAAACATAATCCATGTACCCTCACACAAATTAAGTCCTCACTCAGATATGAAATGTCCAACATGATATGGGACTAAGCAAGTAAGGCACTCACCCTCACAAAGAAGTTACAAGTATTATGTGTCAGATACCATGGGCTTGCCCTTATTTTCTCTGCTTTGGTTTTTCAGATGCTCGAGTTAGGATCACTATAGGATTTGATATGGCTTGTAATGTAGGCTCAGGGTTGGACATGATAACTATGGAAGATTTTATAAGTGACAATTCCTTCCTTGGCACTACATACATTGGCTACACCATTCACCTAATTCACCCNCCTTCCTTGGCACTACATACATTGGCTACACCATTCACCTAATTCACCCTTTTATTCTTTCATTCCTTTTTTCCTTTTTTCTCCTTTTTATTCACATTTGCATGGGTGTGGTGAGTTTTCAACTTTTTTCAGCATTTTCAAAATTTCTTTGAGCTTTATTTCTCAACATTTACAACATTTTTCATCATTTTCTTTTCATCTCACCACACGTTATGTTTCACCATTTCTTTCTTTTCTTTTCTTTTCTTTTCCTTTCTTCCGTTCCCACCATTTACGCACCCCTACTCTAGCCACCCTCAAATTAAGCATTTTTCTTATGTTGAGGTTCACAATATCCAAGGAAGGACCAGGGCCAAAACAAGTTCATTGTAAAAAATGGGTACGGTTAATCGGTAAATCAAAGAAACATGGTCTACTAAGGCTCAAGCTTGGGATCAAGGGATTCATGCAACTTTTGGTGGGGCAATATAGGATAAAAGTGAGCTAAAAATGGCCTATGATCATATCCTAACCAACCATCCTTAGCCTATGCAGAGACTAACCAGGCAAGTTCTCCATCTACAACGCAATACCGAACTGACTAATATACCTCACTCACACATGGTACATGAACTATTTTCACATCACCTGTCTGGTTTATATATGGCTTAACAAAAATAATCATATTGACAAAATAAATGACATCTAAAGATCCACCGCAATCAAGCATGTTGTCATAAATACATAGCTAATGCATCAAAAAAAATTTAAACAGGGTCAATTTTTTCCAAAAACCAACACTAGTGCCTTTTTATTGGCTGAGTACTCCTAAGCTACTTTCTAATTAAACAAAAATCACAAACTAAAAAAAAAATCCTACACATGTCGGTTCTACTAGATAACATGTTTGAGGGAAAAGAAACACGGCAAGAAAAACCCTCAGATGAACCAAAAATTCGCAAAAATCACAAAGCACACCCCATCCCCTTTTTGGAAAGTTGGCTTCATCCCTGAAGTATCATTTATAAGAACATGGGAAAGAGAACATACCTGTGGCGCACTAGGTGCTCTTGTCATCTCGCGGAGGTGGTACCTCACTGTAATAGTGGCGCTAGCAGTGGCAAGCGCACTCAATTGTGGTTCAATAGGGGGAGTGTTCCCCCCTTAGTAGTCGTGGCCGCTTGGACGACCTCTAAAAATATATGGGTTGAATGTGGCTCTCCCAAAGGGTTATGGCCACGGGCAAGCTCTGGCTGGGGTGCGGTGGAGCTACCTGCTCCTCTAGCTCTCTCATGCAGCTCAGTCATATGTGTGTCATGAGTCTGCATGCTCTCTGCTCTAGCCCGCTTGCGCTCTCTTCTCTCCTTCTTTCTTCTTTTTCTCAAACTCTCCTCACTAGAATCTTCAGCAGCTCTTTTTTTGCCTTTATAACTAACTGTGGTTGGCTCCCAATATGCTTCCAAATCAATATCCTCATCAAGCTCGAAATCTAGGTTCGGAAGAGTGACTGCTAAAACTGTTGGATGTCGTGATGAAAACTCAACTACTTGGCTCCGAAGAGCCCCCAACTCCGCATGGAGACTGCTGGTATTGGTCTGCTCCACCATTCTCTCATTGGATCGGCTCTCAAAACTATCTAGACGAGCATGTAGAGCCTGAGCTACTGCCTCTATCTCTAACTTGACCCATGGTTTAACATTATCCATCATGGCCTGAATCTTACGCTCTACCATGGTCAATCTCTTAGCTAGATTTTGGAGGAAGTCTTGTGGTACCAAGATGTACCCTACTGGTTTCTGAGCCTACATGCTGGTTAGTGGTGCAGCTGATATGCTGGGAGCTGACTCTGAATGACCGGCGTCTGTAGCCGGTGTCTCGCTTTGCTCCTGTGTAATGGGGACATTCACCTGTACGTCCCCTGTTGGTTGGGCTGCTGGGATAGCTGTGGGAATCCTAGATCTGCTTACCGGGTTCATCTCATCCCAGATAAGACCTATATTTGCAATCCTTTGACCTCCAATCAACCGCTCATCACCTCGTGGAACTTCTGCCTCCATACATAATCTGAACACAAGACTCGGGAATGGGATAGTAGTTCTTACTCCCACCGCCCCATCTCGTATCTCATCTGCTATGATCCTCTAAATATTAATGGGGTAACGAGGCATGAGGCATGCAATCAAAGCTGTCCTGTCAGCGCTTAGCATGTTGTTGTTGACTGTGGGTGCTAACCGATGGCGTACGAGTGTCCAGCAGGCTTTTGCAATGAAGTTCAATGAATTCTTGGTCACCTGCTTCCCACCTGAAACCCATTTAGCCTCATCTTTGTTCTTAGCAATTACCTCTGCTAGCCATTGCAGCTGCCTCTGTCGCTCCTGCACACTCAGGGATCTAATCTGCTTCATAGCCTCCACCCGGTAATCATACTCTGGCATCATCCTGGTAGGAACGAACTGTGGTCCATACAATATTCGAGCAATGATCTATTCGAATATATCAACTTATCGACCTCAAACCAATACGCTCTCCAGACGAGGCTGATCTTTTATCTTTTGCCCCTCTTTTGCCTTTACCTCCATGGTGGCTGAGTAGTTGGCATAAAACTCCCGAACTATGTCTTCTGTGTATTGTGTTGGAGTCTTGGCCATCCACTCAAAACCGTAGAAGCTAAAAATTCGCTTCATCTCCTCGACTTCGTTCAATGTGTTTGTGAGAATCCGTGGTTCTTCTTGAATGCTCCTCCGTGGCTTATTCTTGGCGGTGAGAATGATGCCTTGTTCATAGATTTCTTTGGCTCCCGGCACTCTCCATCGCATTGTACGATTTGCTCTGGGTGCGGTCTGCTCTTGTGCTTCATCAGGAGCCTCCTTCTCTGACTCATCACTGTCGCTTTCCTCTTCACTTTGGGTCTCCCCTGACCCTTCTTCAGCATTGGAGTCGCTCCCTAACTTTTGTTGTTCCTCTCTAACTCCCTCTTCAGACTGGAGATCTTGAGCGGATGTGGCAGTGGTTGCTTCAACTTAGGCCTTTGCTTTTGCCCTAGTGGTTCTGGTTCCATCGATGTCTGAGGTGTCTCCTTGATACTCCTCAAGTGAACCACTAGGTGAATCTCCAGCCTTGTCAGAATCTGAGTTAGTTGGTTCATTAATCAATCTCTTTTGGGCTTTTGTTTTGTCTGCCCTGCGTTTTTATGTCAATGTACCTACAGAGAAAGAAGTTAGCACTCTGTTTTTGGAAAAGAAGAATTAGACAGGAGATGTTCTGAATTTCATCATAGGTCACCACTACGAGTCATACCATGAAGGTACGACCTGTGAAAAGTCCCAGAATTGCAACTATTTTTCAGTACGACTTGCAGGTACGAGTCGTACCACAAAGGTACGATCCGTACTACAAGTCGTCTGATGAAGCCCTGCACTTATGTTGTTCTAAATTTTTCCACAGCTCATGGTACGACCTGTAGGATGATTCCATAAGTCGTATGAAGGTTATTTTCATGCAACTATGTTTAGATTGGTGGCACGAGTGCTCAGTACAACTCGTAGTGGAAACCTACGGTCCGTACTGTGCCTCATACTACTTCAATTTTTCTTTTCTCAGTTTGCAAGGATTCTTTTTCAAATTTTTTTAGGGTACTCAGATTTCCTCCCAGGTATAGGCATATTAATGACTCAATTTAACTCAAGTCCAATCTTCCCCTTTGTTAACCCACTACCTGTAACTCATTAATTTTTCAAAACCTCAATTCATCTAGAATCTAGCATCCTTTTAGTCGAAGAAGCACAGTACTAACACCCTGATTATTGTCTATTATCAAAATCAAATCTTCAAGCCTAATTACTGACTCACAGGGGTGTTGGTAGCTGCAATCTCAATAGGTGACTCTTAACAATGTTTAACACAACACGCTTACTTGATTGATGTTTCATCAATGGTAAATAGTGTGGGGTTTTATAAGCTTGAGTCGAGCAAGAATTTTGCTTGATTCTTTCGGTGTTGCTGAGTTACGGGTAGGGGAAAGTGAGGTTGAGTCGTGTGTTTGAATGCTTGAGCGTGGGAAAAGGGGTTCAGTGGGTTTAAATAGGTAAGGGAAAATTTTTTAAAAATTTGGGTCGAGTCGAGTATTAATGCCTAATTTTAACCCGTCACGACTGGTACCACGAGTCATAGGAAGATCCTATGGCTCGTCCCTTGGACTCGTGGGCAACCTGTTAAAGAAAACTTATTTGAAGACCTATGAATACATCCTACGACTCGTACTATCAAGATACGATCCGTAGGATGACTCGTAGGTCGGGGCTTAGAATCATTTTGTTCTGAACCTCACTACGACTGCTGCTACGGCTCGTAGGATCTCATTATGAGTCGTACTGAGAGCCATAGTAGATGATGTTTCAGCCTCCTGTTTTCCATTTTCTCTACACACTGAGCACACATCAGTTCAATAACTTGGGTTTCCTCCCAAGAAGCGCTTGATTTAACATCGCGGCATGACGTAGGTAGACTGGTTACTCAGACTTCACCAGTCCACCACTTGGGTTGCCTCCCAAGAAGCGCCTGATTTAACATTGCGGAACGATGCAAATCTCTTGACTACTCAGAATTTGTCAAGTGATTCATACTTATCTTCCAGTGCTGAGATCACACTAAATTCCTCGGGTTGCTTCATTGTCTTGCAGATGTTGAATGTGACCTCTTCTTGATTTAGCCTAAACTTCAATAGGCTAGCTTCTACATCTACTAGAGCTCTCCCAATCTCAAGGAATGGTCACCCCAAAATTATGGGGACCTCGTAATCAACCTCGCAATCCAAAATCATGAAGTCTACTAGGAATATAAATTTATCTACCTTGACAAGCACATCGATCAGGATACCAACCAGCTTCTTAACTGTTCTGTCGGCCATCAGTAGCCACATGTTGGTTGATGTAGGAGTTCCCAATCCTAACTTCTTGAATACAGCCAAGGGCATCAAATTGGTACTAGCTCGCAGATCACAGAGTTCCCTTGCGAACTCAACATTGCCAATCATACATGGTATAGTGAAGGCACCTGGGTCCTCCTTTTTCTGTGCTAAGACCCTTGTAGCTATGGAACTGCAGTGATGCACATTGTCAATAGGCTCATAGCTCACAGATCTCTTCTTTGTCACCAGGTCCTTTATAAACTTTGCATATCCTGGTATCTGCTCTAATGCTTTGACCAATGGTATGTTCACAAACAGTTGCTTAAGCATTGAAAGGAATTTCTGGAACTTACCATTTTCCACCTTCTTCTTCATCCTTTGGGGGAATGGTGGTGGTGGTCGTGGGATAGGTTTTTGCATTTGCGTTGCCCCTTGATCCATGATAGGTTCCTTCTCACCTCTCCGGGCCTCTTGCAACTAACCAGCCTCTTTCTCAGCACTTGTATCATCATCCTCCATTATATTCTCTTTCTTCCACTCAACTTTAACTGGAAATGGGGGGTCAACTGTGTTTTTACCACTCCTAGTCATCACCGCTATACAATGTGCATCGTTCTTCGGATTTTGGACAGTGTTGCTAGGAAGTGTACCCTTTTGTCTAGGGTTCATTGATGCTGACAGTTGCCCAAGTTGGTGTTCAGTTTGCTTGATGGCGGTAGCATGAGATTCCACCTTTTGACCCATACTTGACAAATCACCTTGGATCTCCTTCAGCTGATCATCAATGGACCTCACCTTCTTCAACATCTCGGCCATCATGCTCTCCAACTTTGATTGCCCAGCCTCGCTTTCTCATGCATTAGGAGGCACATAGAATCTAGCCCATTCATTGTGATATCCATCATTGCGCCTCCAATCACCTTTGCGCTCACGACCTCGGCTCCTATCTCTGAACCCGTTTCTGTTGTAGTTGTCTCTATACTGGTTACGACCTTGATTTCTAGAACTTTGGTGCCAATTGTCTTGTCTAGACGATTGGGCGTTGGTTAAGAAACTCGCCACCTGGCTATCCAAAAAGTTTGCCTCCTCCTCGAAATTAGAGTGATCAGCTCCTTGCTCCCTTCCTTGAGTACCCGCTGCATTAACCTGTTTGGCTCCAGCTCCCATAATATGCTTTGTCAGCAAGTCCAATGAAGTGCACATATGAGCCAACTCCTGGTCGCGCTCTTCTTCTTTTCTTTGTTGGTCTGCAGTCAAACCAACAGCATATGTGTCTGCCACTGCATCAGCCTCCCTCATATGTCAGGCCCTGTTTGTCTTAGTCACCCTGTCAAGAATGGTGGCAGCTTGCTCCCAGGTGTGACTCATCAATGCTCCTCCAGCTACCGTGTCTGCTACAACCTTAGTGCTATTGTTCAGAGACCTGTAAAAAATTTCCAACAAACTATCATCTGGAATTTTGTGGTTGGGGTACTTAGTCAATTTCTTTTTGAATCTCAACCAAGTTTCATGAAGTGCCTCAATCTTGATCTTTCAAAAATTATAGATCTCATCTTTTATCTGTAACATCCTGGACGGGGGAAAGAATCTCTCCAATAAGTCCTGTTTAAGCTCCCTCCAGTTGGTTATGGAGTCATTGGGAAACTATGATAACCACAAAGTAGCTTCCACAGATAGAGAAAAAGGGAAGAGTCTGAGTTGTATTGCATCCTGGCTTACTCCGGGAAACCTGTACACCTTGCATATTTCTATGAAGTTCATTAAGTGCAGGTTGACGTCATCCTCTGTGTGGCCACTGAACACCCTTTTCATATTTAGCAACTGAATCATGGTACTTGTAAGGTCGATTTGGCCCCAGCGGGCAGTGGTGGTGGCACAATTGCTCTAGTTGACCCAACTTCATCAATATCTGGCTCATCATCATCGTCAAAGTACTAAGGGGCAAATCTATGAGCTCTTTTGCCTCTGCTTTGTCGACCAACATTTACCACTTCATCTCTTTAATCTTTCGCATGTTGTAGTGCAGCTTGCCGAGCTAGCTCGACTTGCCTAGCTTCTTTAGCTATGCGGGCCTCTCTTTGCTCGTGGTTTTCCATGTTACGTAGTGCTCTTTCAATTTATGGATTTAATGGAACAAGGGGATCTCCTCTACTCTGAGTGCTTGACATTCACCGGAGAACAGCCTGTGGGTATCAAAAACACAAAAATAAACGTAATTAAAGAAATAACTACCAAAAAGTTAGTTACAAGCTAATAACCTAGTTTCAGCCGTATTTCCCGGCAACGGTGCCACTTTTTGATAATGCTCAAACCACACCTCCTACTGAAGTGAGAAGCGGACGTTGTCAATAAAGAACCCAACTAGAGGTTGGGGTCGAACCCACAAGGAATAGGGAGACTGGATTATATCCGGTAATTGAACTTGTGAGGTAGTTACTTCAAAATAGGGGGATTCTAAAGAAAATCAATAATTAAAAAAAATATTAAAATTCTGGTGTTAAGTCAATATCAAAGGATAATTAGGGTTTGTGTTCCCCATGGGTTCATAACTGCTTTGGGTATACACTCGTGATTATCACCAATACTTACTTATAGAACTGATAACTTAGGTTCATTCAAACGACTGACCAGTCCCTATTGAATGACTATACTCAATTACTCAACCAAGTCTCATGAGCGCTTTCTAACTATCCGTTATCACTAAGTTCCAGATTTAACTATCCTGCGACCACAACTCAAGTTAATACAATGATTATCAAAATCAAGGCTCTGTTGTAATTTTTTTTCCTAATCTCTACCTCTTTGACCAAAGCAAGTAAAGAATTTGGGCATGTCCTAACGTTGCGCACCGTTAAGAAACATTTAAGCATGAAAAGAATATAATATAAGTATTTGGTATTGGTTTTAAAATCACTTTGTGTAACCCTAGCTTGTTAATCCATCATGGTTCCCACAACCCTAGCTATGTAGGTTTTAGACTCTCATAGTTGTAAAGATGTGATTTGAATTCATGATGAAGAATAAAAATCAATACTTACAAGAATGATTGAGAAAAACACTTCTTTTAATTACTCCACGAAATCTTGAAAAAACAGGTAGCAAGAACAAGATGAATTCAAGAAAAGGTTGATCACATAGTGAATCAACTCAATTCTCTCTTTCTTACTTATTTATCTTCTCTATGATTGTCTGATTGTCTACAGAAAAATAAAACCTAAAACGTATTTATATAAACACAAGAATCATTTTCCTAGGCTAACTGGATGAATTTCCAAATCTGATGTCGCGGTTGTCACGAGCCAAGTTACGATCCATAGCATCTTCCTACAACTTATAGCTGCCTGTCGTACCTTGCATTATTGGATGAATTTCGTCTAAGTGTTGGATCCAGGTACGATTCGTACCTCCTTCATACGACTCGTACTGATCTCCTGTAGTTTAATTCTGAAACATTGGAATTCTTCTGAAGTTCAACCGTCATTGTACGACTCATACCTTCTTCCCACGTGTCGTACATTCCTTCCGTAGCAGGAGTCAGCATTTTATGTAACTTTTCTGAATTTTGTCACAATTTCTTCATCACAACTTGTACCATCTTGGGATGATTCATACTTGGACTCGTACATTACCTCTCTACACCTTAAGCCTTCTGCAACTTTTCATGGCCCTTAGTACGACTCGTAGGTCCTTCCTACGGCTCATACTGTGGTCTGCACATTAAGCCTATTTTGCATCTTTCAGGCTTTCTTTTGCCATTTTTAGGTCCAACATCAATTCATCCTGCAATAAAAGGAATATTTTCTTATATCCATATAAACATACCTAAGTTCATGCTATTTTTTTGTTTTGAGCGTCGAAAGTGCTATAAATCCACAGCACATCATTACTCTTTGGTCAACACCCAAGGACTTATCATCCTATTACTTACCTTATAGATACATGACTATGGATACATACTTCCCTCAATTTCTGGCTCCATTTTTTGCTTCCACTCTTCTAATTTCATATTTCTAGCTCTAGGTTCATTCTACTACTCATGGCTCACACAACCCAAATCACACTATCTCTAGGGTAACAATACTACCCAAGCAATTAGAGACACACTCTCCCACTAAAGGTGTCATCTGCATCAAAGTTTCAAAAAAGGGGGTTTTGAGAGCACATCTTATTGTAGGCTTAACGCACGACTCATGACAACAAGAGTGCATTCTTGTGATGCATTAGACTTAACTACATAATAGGCTCTTCTTAAGCCCATGTGTTGTACCTTAACTTTCTACTAGCTCTATCTAAGAGCATCTCACTGATAGGAATCTGAGCTTTGCTGCTTCTATCACCTCAAAGATAAGGCATAGTCAGTGGAATTGGAACAATGCATGAATCTACATAAGTTTTTTATGGCATAACTTTATTGCACGATCTAGAGAATGAAAGAATGAGAAACTTTTCTTAAATGTCTGTAGTCCCTCATTTATAGAAGTGGGGCCCTCACAACCATAAACATGATCCTACTAAACACAACTTCATAGACTCCCTAGGACACTTAAACTTTGTGCTCTGATACCAAGTTTATCACGCCCCAAGCCTACACCTTGGACACGACTGGCACCCGAAATCATAAGTGGTCCGACTGAACCCTTGGCTTGGCATACAACTAAAAAACATACTATAGAAGATAAAGCATGAATCAAACTCTTATAAAATAATAAAATGAACTTTCATTAAACTGAAATATAAAGTCATTTGAAAACTGATAAAACTAATTGACTGACTGTCTATGACTCTTTTCTGAAAAAGTCTCTCAAACTGGCTCTGTTTTCATTTTGAAAGTTATGTATTTAAAGCTAAGTATGCTTACATGCACTCTCTCTCAAGATGTTTTTCATAAAACATGAAAGCTTCCTCTTCTCATGAAAATAAGCCATATAAATAATATGACAATATTTTCATGCAGTTTTAGTTAAAAGGGTTCATGTGGTAGAATATACATGAACATAAATCAACAATCATGATAGATAAGGATATCAACAGAGTAAATAAGGAACAATAATGGGTAACCCAAATTATAGAGGAGGATACTAAATTCACAAACTTTAGGCAAAATTCTAACTCTTAAGTTCATCTAAAATTAAAACTGGAGATGTAAGACATGAGGAAGAACGGAGTTCCTTATCATGAATTGCCTTATATACCTCAAATGCTCCAATCTTTAATGGAGAATCTGGAAAACTGACTTTGAGACCTTACGAATTGGTTTCCTCAATAATTCCTAGGATTTTGCATCAAAAACCACATTAGAACCCATAGTTTAGGGTTAGGAATCGTTAACTTAGCCTTAGGAATGAAGGAGAAGACTTACCTTGAAGGAATTTGTCATTGGAGATGTTTGGAGGGCTAAATCATCTTCAAAACCATGAAAACTTAGGGAGAAAATAAAGTTTGGGAGGGTGGTTTCCGCAAGTGTAATGTTTGGAATGATGTCTAACACAAAACATAAAATATATATAGAGGTGAGATCGAGGAAGGGGTTGGGCATGTCGCGCCTACCGTAGCACCCAACCTACTAAAATGTTTTGTGTAAAGTTTCATCTCAGGATCAGAGCACCTCCCTAGGCGCCCATTTGATGAATTTTATTTTTCTGAAGTTTAGGGTCATGTGCGGAGCGCCTCTCAATGCGCCTACCATGATAGTGTCTTAGTAAAATACCATAACTTTTTACTCTGAATGTTGATTGATGAATGATTAGATGCATTGGAAAGAAGACTCAAAAACCTTTAATTTGATAGGTCATGGGACACATAAATCTTTACATAATGGAAGGAGTAGTCATTTGGAATTGACCCTTGTAAGAACTTATACGGAAACTCAATCGGTAGAATAGCTCTCAACTCAACTTTGTGCTAGAGGTTCCTTATGACCTTAATTTGTATTCAATGCACTTCTCACACTTAAGAATTGATATAAACACCTAATTTTAATAAAATACAATTGAGTTCGGATCTATCTATACACCTAGAATGGTCTCAAACTTAGCCTGAAAGTCTGAGGCGTTATACTAAGGTCAAAAATCTTTTCCAAAGATACAAGGTGTTACACATCCTATCATTGCTCAAGGAAGTGTGCCTCACATGTATGGCAGAAGATGATTACTATATGAGAGAAAGTTGAACACTAAATATGGTGGCAAATCAAAGTTGGTAACTCTAGTTTTTGATTTGATATTGGGACTAAACAAGAAACTCTATATTTTGTAGAGGCAGATAATGCTAGAGAATTGGAGATAGAAGTAAAAAATTTCATCAATAAAGGGGAACGGGATACAAAAAAACTAGGACAATACATATATGAGGAAATGTGACATACATATAGGAAAATACTTGTCCTAAAATTTTGGAAGTAGATAATAATAAAACATGGTGGATGGAGACTAAGGATGGGGCCTTCACTGTTAAGTCTGCATGGGATATACTTAGAAAGAAGAGAGAGAAGATGACTGCTTTTGACTACATTTGACCTAAGGGCCTACCTATTAAAATCAATTTCTTTATGTGGAGGGATCTGCAAAGAAAAATTCATACTAATGGCAATCTAAGAAGGATTAAAATCAACATAGTTTCAAGGTGTTGGGCTGTGAAGAGCACAAACAGAAAATTAGGAACTACTTGTTTCTAACATCTCCATGAGCTTTTCAAGTTTGGAGTCAGTTTGCTAATTGTGCAGGTTCTTCCATAGAATGACTACAATTACACTATATAATTAAGATGTGATAAACTTTTCACACCGCTCCTAAATTGTAGATTATATTCAAGGTTATCCTAGCAATAATTATATGGGAATTGTGAAAGAGAAGAAACTCAAGAAAGAATTTTAAAAAAATACTGCCTATAAGAAAATGATTTACCAAGTATAATTGGTGATCAACCAGCTAATTAGAATCAATTACCCTGGTATCTCAGGTGTAAGACTAGACCGGCCATTTGTGATTATATTTTTTATTAGTTATAAACTTAGACTCCACTTATATATTGTGAAATGGAGGAGGCCAGACACTAGGAGGATAAAATGTAACATTGATGGGACTTGCAAAGGAAAATCAAACTTAGATCATATGGATATTGCCTAAGGAATAACAGAGTTGACCTAATATATACACATGCTAAAGATCTGAGAATTATTACTATATGGAGGCTAAAGCAATAACAATTGAAGAAGCTCTTATGTACTATGCAACTAGAGGTTTGCAGAATAATACTGTGGAAACTCACTAGTACTTAAACACATTTTGCGAGGAGAATGGAGAATAACATGGGAATTGGTGCTGAGAATTGAACATATAAAATAAATAATAGAGGGACTAGGTGTGCAAATTACTCACATTTTCAGAGAAGAAAATTTCCTAGCAGATTATCTAGCTAACAACTATTGAAAGTGAACAAATAAAGCAATTCAATAATTTTGATGACCTTCTATTCATGAGAATAAAGATATTAAATGTCGACAAGTCCTAGATATTAGCTATAGAATTAAGATAAGAAAGATACAACATATATGACATATGTTCACACATAGGCTAAATGAGGATGAAAAGAGCATAGCAGAAAACTACATACAACAAAAAAAACTCAACACATACAGGCCAACTATAGAGGAAATCAATATGGTCCTCAATCACAAAGAAGATCAAAAACATACAAACATGATACCTACTAGAACAGGATTGATAAGGCATAGACACTAACAGTTATATAAAAATCTGAAATCCAATACCAAATAGACTGACTCAATAAACACAAAAAAGAGCACAGTGGAAAGACAATCCGAAGGATAAGAGCAGGATCATGTTAGTCTAGTGAGTCGAGCATTAATAGATCCATAGAAACACCCAAACAAAAAGACAGTGTACAAATTTCAAGCTCAAAAGGAAGAAGAAAATGCAATGGACCAGGGAAGGAAAACCCTTACTCTACGAGCCAAGTATAGCCATTCATAAGCTATGAAAAGGACATCAAATATATAGGAATCACCACCTCTTGGTTGACAACATTGGGGACACCAAAGAGGACCAGTCTCAAAATGGAGGAGCCCAGAATATTGAAGCTAAAGCATAAAGAGTACATATCAATTCCAAAATCAGAGAAAATGAAAGGAGATGAATAAGTATTACCTATAACCGGAAGCAAGGAGCTCATATGGAAAAATGAGATGCTAGAAAAGAACAACACAAGATCGAAGAGCAAAGGTCAAAAAATGGCGGTGATTGAGAAAAAACTTCAGAGGATTCTAGGTTGATACTCCCTCCGTTTCAAAATAAGTGGTGCTTTTAGCTTGGGCAAGCCTTTTAAGAAAATTACTCATTCCTAGAAAGAAAAATATATTTTTACCCACTTACCCCTATTAAAAATCTTGAAAAAGATACAACTCTTTAATATTTTCTTGATGATGTAAAATTCTCTCCATTTAAATAAGGATAAAATTGGAAGAACATTATTAATGTCTTCTTGGTTATGTAAAAGACCACTTATTTTGAAACAAAATCAAAAAACTAAAACACCACTTATTTTAAAACGGAGGGAGTAATAGATATAATCTACTTTTTTTGCTTTTAGAATAGGAGCTTATTTGGGCCTGGTCTAGATTTTGGGCCAAGCCATTGTTATTGCAGACATTGAGGTTATATAAAATTGCTCAAAAGGCCTAATTTCGTTAAAAAAAGAAAAATTCCTAATAATATAAGAAAAAATTACATAACTAAGCAAACTTAACTAAGTATTTACAATAATTAGCAAACCTATTAAAAAATTATAAAAAACAGCAAAATAATTACATAATTAATGAATTACCATTTTTTTAAATACTCTTATTTTTTGTATCTAAGTTTCATGTTTCTCTTTCCAAAATTACCGTATTCTCTCTCATAGTTAATATCTCTTTCTAACATTACTATGTTCTCTCCCACAGTTAATATCTCTTTTCAAAATTACCATGTTCTCTCTCAAGTTAATATCCTTTTTTTTTATCTCATTGTAACTGCTCGATACTTTCTCTCACAAATCCCTCAAGTTCTCTCTCGATCGATCGATCGATTAGGTTGTTGTGTAGACGTTGTTTTTTCCCCGACGTTGTCGCTGGCACCGCCAGTTCCCCGACACCGCCACAATTATTGTTGATTGTGTTCTTCATGAATGCCAATGCCAGGATATAGATATGTTGAATCAGATGAGAAGATCAGGACTTTGGCCAAACATGTTCACATTATCGAGTTCTCTCAAGGCTTGTGCTGCACTAGAGCTCCCTGAGATGGATAATGGGTTACATTCTCTTTTGACAAAGAAAGATATCATTTTGGATCCGTTTGTGAGCATTGGTCTTATTGATATGTATTGCAAGTGTAATTTAACTAAGGATGCGAGGTTGATATATGATCTGATGCTCGGGAAGGATTTAATTGCGTTGAATGTCATGATCTCTGGTTACTCGCAAAATGAGGCAGATGATGTATGTCTAGACCCGAGTTATCATATTATATGATACAAATTTTATTTTCATATTAATGATACAATATATTAGTGTCTTCTCCTTTTTTTTTATGCAATCAACTATTTGAACAATATCGTTTTCATATTAATGATACAATATATCAGTCTCTTCTCCTTTTTTTTTTGGATGCAACAACTACTTGAACAATATTGTTTTCATATTAATGATACAATACTAAAATATATCAATTGATAATAGACTGATACACAAAGAACTGTTTTAATTTATTTCTTGTACATATATACATTGAATACATTATAATAGTATTGTCCGTATCAATTTTTAAAATGGCAGTTGGTGTTTACTAATAATACTTGTGATACATATAAAACATACACAGTAAGATATCTTTCAATATTTTTTGAAACATGCATAAGTATCAATTTAATTTTTACAATACAAAAAAAATGATACACAGTGACATGTTTGTATATTGTTGATACATGCATAAATAAGGACATATTTTTCAAACGATAGTAATGATGATACGCCCAAAAAAAAGTTTCACCAAACCTGCGACGATGATACACACAAAAACAAAATTCTCCCCAAAATCTGCGATTTTTTGTAGGTGATAATTTTTTCAGATATGGATTAATTGTTTAAGTTTTTCTAAATATGGTTAAAAAACAACTGAAATCAAAATGGAGAGAGATTTTCTTCCATTAAATATGCAAGTTTAGTTAATTAGATACTAAATAGAGTCATTA
>JACEIK010004190.1:84382-101219 GCA_018107945.1 Datura stramonium | reverse complement strand
AAAATAAAATTTTGTCAAAGATTTGAGTGTCTTTGCTTTGCTTAAAAAAATTAATAAATTAATTGTACGTTTTTATTTTGAAACTATAAACGAGTGAGTTATAAATAAAGTTCGATAACAAATGAGCAAAAATAAAAATAAAAATTTAAAGAGATCCATAAAAATTCAAAGAGAGCAAAAAAAAAAAAAATTAAAGAGAAGAAGAGAAAGATGTGGCGCAGAGAAAGAAAGAGAAGACGAGAAAGATTTTCTAGATTTTATTTGTTTGAGGGTATTTTTGAAATTACGAAAAAGATATGAGGATAAAAAGGTAAATAATTGATTAAACATGAATGACTTGTATGTCAAAAAATGAAAGTTGGGGGAAATTAACTTTTAGTTTTTAACTTCTTAAAAGCACTTTTTAACTTTTTTAAAATATTTTTTGACTGAGACAAATACTCTAAAAATTAAAAAATGCTTATAAGTTGGTTTGGAAGTTAGCCTTCAACGGCTGGAATTAAAATTTAAAACCCTTGTTGCATGAATCCTACATCAAACTAAAAATGATAATTATATTAAAGTAAATCTTTTTTTTTTCTACTGGAGAAGTGAGAGACCATAAAAATATAATTAGATGAGTTTAACTTTATATGTTTTTTTATTATTAAGTCACACAAAAATAATATATGATATTACTTGTGAAACATAAAATTAGTAATCCGTAAACTAAGATAAATTAACACTCGTTAGAATTAGTAATTAACACAGAAAATAAGAATAACGCACTTGCTACAACATGTACTTATGTTATTTATAGTGTAAAATTAGTTAAACGAGTTTAACTTATGTTATTTATTATGTCAGCTAAAAAGTAATTTGATTATAATAATGAAAATAATCACTTGAAAATAAAAGAATTAAATTATATAGACAATATAATTTTTTTTTATAGTAATGTATTTTGATCTATTATATAAGATTCTTTTACCAATTAATATTTGTAAAAAACATTATATGCAGTCCGTTATTTTTTAAGTGACATGATTGTTAAGATATTATTAACCATGCAATTTTAGTAGAGTGTTATGTTTCAGTTTTGTGTAGGACTTTTATTTTATTTATTGGATTAATAAAGCCTTGTTTTAAATAGATCATTTTTGCATGTGCGTCCTTTACTTATATAGCTGATGATTTGGTGTATAGAGTTTAGCTTATACACAGAAGATTAAATCATCAGTTCTTATAAGCATAAAGTTTCTATATGTTCAAAATCTAAGATGAAAATTGGACGAATTCATCGGTATGATTGTAACACGGGATTAAATGTAACTTATCTTGATTATGAGAATGATATTATTCCAACTTCTTGTGCTAGTACATTTTGTATGTATTGAACAGACCAAGTAGAAAAAAATATTTTGTCTGACTTAGTAAAATAAATTCTCTAGATCATTAAATGTACTTAATCTTGATATAATTATTATGATCAATGTCATTTGCTTGTTGTTTTGATCTATCAAAGGGTGAAACTCTTTCGCAAGTTAAAATGTTCCCGATAGGTTGGATGATGACGAATGATATTTGTGAAATAATAGTTAGTTGATGAAATCCATGTCTCGACCTTGAGATTGATGATACCCCTTTATAATTGCTTATAAGGTTTCATGTGAAAACCCTGCAGGTGGATTCTGTATCCGTCACATGAAATAAGTTAAACGTTTGAATAAATGATTAAATTGATCAATGAATTAAATAGTCAGAAATTTAATTCGATTGGTTGGTATCTGTAATCTTAACATGGGGAGTTAAATAAAAATTTAATGATTGATTTTTAAATTATACCGAGGAGTGCAATTACGAATTTTAATGGAATAATCTGTGATTCATTATGGTAGGTTAATTCATTCATTATTTCGAATTAATACCATAATTGAAAGTCTCACTAATTAAATCTGTGGTTCCTGCTATGCCTGATTAATTAAAGAACTTGAAAAAGAAAGAAATTTATTTTCTTGAAGTAGTAAAATCCTACAAGATTTTGGACAATTTCAGAAAAGATAAGTAGTATACGTTTTTGGGTTTCATATCCTTTGAAAACGTGCGAATACAAGAAAAGTAGGAATCCTATACGTTTTGGGATTAGGGTTTTACACCCTAAAACGTGATTATAATTAGGGCTTTTTTCTTCTTGAAAAAATTATTTTTTCTGAGAAACAGAACTTGCCCATACAAGTGTTCCCTACTCGGGGATTATTCAGACTATAGTAGAAGACTGCAGACCTGGAGAGTGAATTGGACGTTTTGTGCAAAAGCTTTAAGAAGTTAGTATTTCGTAATCTAATTCGTTATTGTTATATAGTGATTCATGTAAGATAGTTGATCCAATTCATGCTTGCTTCCGCTGCACATGTTCTAACGATTGGCATCAAGAGTCGACTTACATCTACCTAGATAATTTGAAAAATGCATGAAAATGATTGTTATGTATATTGTCTTTTTGTCATGAATGCATGAATTGTATCATAGATGAAAACGAGTGTTTTAATGGTTTTTGTGTTTGAAAAACTGTTTTATAAACAATTATATGTTTTGTGAAACGAAAAAATAAAAAAAAAATTTAAGCTGCCAGGTAGCGCGAGGCGCTACCCAGTCGCGCACAGAACGCTATCCAGGCGCGCGCATGACTGCCGGTTTTAGTTGGTATTGGAGTTTTTCAAATTTTGACGAACTCCGATTGACCTGAAATTTGGTAGGTTTATTGAAAATAACCCACTGAGCAATACTCACTACTATTCTGTGACTAATGTCATTTTTTGGCTATTCGGAGTCGTTTTGATGGATTTTTGGGCATTTTTCTATTTTCTAAAAAATTAAAAATTGAAGAAAAAATTAGTTTTTTACAACCAGTGTTGTTAGAATTCAATCCTTAAGGTCACCATCGGTGTGTAACAGTAATGTAATGAGTTTACATATTGACATTGGTCTTCTTTCCTCATCGGATAGATTCATTACGGGATTACTGTGTTTTCTTGTCTCCTGTTGTTGAAAACTTATATTAACTCTCCAACTAAGTTACATGTTGGTTCAATGGAACAAAAATTTAGATTATTGGATATTTACCTGTATTAAATATGCAGTTTACTCTCCAACTGAGTTAGTTCTGTTTTGATTTATGGGGTAAACATCTGTCATAACTCATATAATTTGCATGAATGGTTAAGTTTTCCTATCGAATCTAGCTATTCAATATGCATGGTTGTATGTGTTATGTGTTTACATGAATTTAAATATTCTTGTAGCACGCTTAATGATCTATTTAATGTTTTTCTTCTACCTCCCAGATTAATAATGACTTCATTCAATCCTCTTGCCTCTATTTTATAAGAAAATAAGTTAGAGAGCCCGAATTATGTTGACTGGAAAAGAAATCTGGATATTCTCCTAACTGCTGAAGGATTTGTGTTGGTTGAGGAATGCCTTGAAAAACCTGATAATGTCACCATGGACCAAATCAAAGCCTATGAAAAATGGATTAAGCCTGATGAGGTGACGCGATGTTACATTCTTGCCTCAATGTCGAATGTTTTGCATCATCAACATCAGTGTATGAAATCTGCTTATGATATGCTTGAAAGTCTCAAAGAGATGTTCGGTGAGAATAATCGTGTTGCAAAGCAGACAGCCATGAAAACCCTTTTAAACAAAAAAATGATTGAAGGTTCGTCCGTAAGGGATCATGTTCTTAAAATGATTGGTCTTCTTAATGAACTGGAAATCCTTGGAACTAAAATTGATAAGGAATCTCAAGTTGAGATGATCCTGCAGACTTTTCCTGACAATTTTTAGCAATTTCTCTTGAACTATAACATGAACAAAATGAATATGTCTCTAGAGAAATTGTTGAATGAGCTGTAAGCGGCTGAGTCCATTATCAAACAGCAAGCTCCTATTGTGGCATTGAATGTTGAGAAAGCTCCTTCTTCTTCTAAGATGAAAAGTGGACAGAAAAAAAAGAGACCTCGTAAGGCATCTAGAGTTGCAAATGGTTGTGTGGCTAAGACGAAAGGCAAGTACTATCATTACAAGAAGTCTAGGCATCACAAGAAGCAATGTTCTGACTACTTAGCTAAATTGAACAAGAAAGGTAATTCTTCTTACTTAAATTTCGTTGAAACTTGTTTAAAGGTTGTTTTTACGATGCTATGAGATGTAGATTCGGGAGCCACTAATTATGTCTGCACTTCTTTGCAGGGGTTTCGAGAAACGCGACGGCTAAGTGAGAATGAAATTTGCGTTTTTTAAGCCAATGGCAAACCAGCACCAACTTTAGTTTTAGGAGATATTAGTATTTCTTTTAGTAGTTCTAGAGTTTTAGATTTAAAAGATGTTCTTTATGTACCTTCTGTTAGAAGGAATTTTTTTTCAATTTCAAAATTGATGGACGTTGGTTATAATATATATTTTGGTAATAATTCTATTGTTATCAAATTTAATAAGCATTTTATCCATACTGCTGCTAGAGTACATGATCTATTTGTGCTTGAAACACCTCCTGATTTGCTGCAACCAAAGGAACTAAATAACATTAATCTGTCCAATAAAAGAAAACGTGTTTCTGAATTAAGTCAAACTTACTTATGGCACTTGCGTCTAGGTCATATAAATCTAAATAGGATTTCAAGGTTGGTCTCTGATGGACTTTTGAGTTCATTGAAAGTGGAGCCACTGTCAACCTGTGAAGCCTGTTAAGAAGGAAAAATGACTAAGAGACATTTTCCTTCTAAAGGAAATAGAGCTAAGGATAAGTTGGAATTAATTCACTCTAAAATTTATGTGATCCTATGAATATACAAACAAGAGGTGATTTTGATTATTTTGTGTCTTTTCACAGATGACTAATCTAGATATGGATATATTTATCTGTTGCGCTGTAAATATGAATGCTTTGACAAATTCAAAAAATTTAAGGGAGAAACGAAAAAGCGACATGATAAACATATTAAATCATTATTATCTAATTGTGGTGGTGAATACCTTTCTGCTGAATTCATTAAATACTTATCAGATTATGAAATTACATCTCAATTATCTGTTCCAGGAACACCACAACAAAATGGTGTGGCAGAGAGAAGAAACAGAACTCTTTTGAAAATGGTAAGATCAATGTTGAGTTATTCGAATTTGTCTTCTTCTTTTTGGGGATATGCATTATACACGCAAACTACCTATTGAACTTGATTTCTTCTAAATTAGTACCTTTAATTCCAATAGAATTGTGGATTGGACGAAAGCCTAGTCTAAGACACGTTCGTGTATGGGGTTGTCCAGCCCACATGCTAAAGAAAAAAACTGATATTGGAATCAAGGACAGAAGTATGTTTCTTCGTTGGATATCCAAAAGGGACGAAAGGAGGTTTGTTTTATTGTTCTAAAGAAAAAAAGGTCATTACTACAACAAATGCCATGTTTCTAGAAGAGGACTATTTAATAAACCATGTTCCGAGAAGTAAACTCGTTTTTACAGAAATTGAACAATGGAATAACAAATGATGTATCCCAAGAACAAATTCCACAATAAAGTATTGACATACCGCTCCATTATCGTAGTGGGAGAGATGTCAATAGGCAACGGGAGGTGTAAATGTAAAGATCGGACATCTCGCTACCTCAAGATAGTGGGAGCGATGTTGACCATCATGCACTTGTCGAGCATCCTATGCTTGGGGAAGAAGTTCGTGATAATCATGATTTAGTTAGCGAAAGTGATGTTGTGGTTCCACTGCAAGATCAGATTATTGATCTTGTAGAGAGTCGTCATAGTGGGAGAGTTATTAGAAAACTCATTCGGTTTGCGCTCTTAGGAGACTCTTATGATAGAATCCATGAAGAGCCTAATACAGAACCCCTTAGTTACACCGGTGTCACGCCTCAGCTTGGGAGGCATGACTGACACCTGGTGCCCTACTAAGACCTGGACTGCTGGACTACTGAGCCTAAGCACTTCTGGTGCCAGGCTGGCTCTAACTCTGGGTTCATGGAACCAACGGCTATATAACGGCTGTAAATATAGCCTCCGGCCGACTAGGCCTATAGCCACATGTAAGACAACAACAGCTAACCAGAACAACAATAGTATAAAGGAACCTATGTGAGCCAACAAGGCCACCATGCTGACTAGTTCCACTGAAAAGCTGAGTTAAATGCTAAACTGCTCTGTGATCGACAAGGTCACCAACTATTGACTATACAAGGCCCCACACGGCCACCATAATCAAACTAAAACATACACACGGCCTCACACGACCTGTATAACTAACCACAGGGAATATACAATCTGCAAGCCTCTAAGAATACTGATAAGATGGTCGGGACAGTGCCCCGGCCTACCCATACTGTACAAAAAAAAGAGAAATAAACCTCTAGTTGTCAAGCTCCAGATGACAGGAGCTGACAACTCTGTGAGCTGGCTGGAATTACGAGGGATCGACTCCTCATCTATGAGTACCTGCAGGCAAGTAATGCAGCGCCCCCAAACGGGTGTCAGTACCACTGGTACCGAGTATGCAAAGCAATAACTAAATATAACTGAAAATAGACAGTAATACTAATAGTTATTGAATAACAGAAGATGTCTAAGACTGTCTGGGATGACAGAATCTAAACTAAGCTTAACTGTACTGGAGAGAAGGTGAGAATCATACCTGTCAATGTGGCGTCCTGCTATCTATCAATTTAATAAATAACACATATANAGGAAGAAACCTGTTTTCTTGAAGTAGTAAAATCCTACAAGATTTTGGACAACTTCATAAAAGGTAAGTAGTACACGTTTGGGTTTTACACCCTTAAAAACGTGTGAATGTACAAGGAAAGAAGGAATCCAATACGTTTTGGAATTAGGGTTTTATACCCTAAAAATGTGACTATAAATAGGGATTTTTCCTTCTTGAAAGAGACACCTTTTCTGAGAAGCAGTACTTGCCCACACAAGTATTTCCCACTCGGAGATTATTGAGGACATATTGGAAGACTGCAGACCTGGAGAGTGAGTTGAACACATTGTGTGAAAGTTTCAAGAGGTTAGTATTTCGTAATCTAACTCGTCGTTGTTATCTAGTGATTCATGTAAAATTATTTATCCAATTTATGCTTGCTTCCGCTGCGCATGTTCTAGCAATTGACATCAAGAGCCGCCTTACATCTACCTAGATAATTTAGAGAATTCATGAAAATAGATTGTTATGTATATTGTCCTTTTTGCATGAATGCATGAATCATATCATAGATGAAAACAAGTTTCTTAATGGTTTTTTGTGTTTGAAAAACTATTTTATTGTTTAACGATTTGTAATATGTTTTGTGTTGGTTGAGGAATGCCCTGAAAAACCTGAGAATGCTACCATGGACCAAGTCAAAGCCTATGAAAAATGGGTTAAGGCTGATGAGATGACACGATGTTACATTCTAGCCTCAATATCGAATGTTTTACAACATCAGCATTAGTCCACGGAATCTGCTTACGATATGCTTGAAAGTCTCAAAGAGATGTTCGGTGAGCATAATCATGCTGCAAAACAGACAACCATGAAAGCCGTTTTGAATATGAAAATGGCTGAAGGTTCGTCTGTGAGGGACCATGTTCTTAAAATGGTTAGTCTTCTTAATGAACTGAAAATCCTTGGAGCTAAGATTGATAAGGAATCTCAAGTTGAGATAATCCTGCAGACTTTACCTGACAGTTTTCAACAATTTCGCTTGAACTATAACATGAACAAGATGGATCTGTCTTTAACGACATTGTTGGATGAGCTACAAGCGGCTGAGTCCATTATTAAACAACAAGCTCTTGTTATGGCATTCAATGTTGAGAGAGCTCATTCTTCTTCTAAGCCGAAAGGCGGATAGAAAAAGAAGAAACCTCGAAAGGCATCTGGAATTGCAAATGATAGTGTGGCTAAGCCGAAAGGTAAGTGCTATCATTACAAGAAGCTTGGGCATCACAAGAAGAAATGTTCTGACTACCTGGATAAATTGAACAAACAAGGTAATTATTCTTACTTAAATGTCGTTGAAACTTGTTTAGTGGCCGTTTTTACGATGCTATGGGTTGTAGATTCGGGAGCCACTAATCATGTCTGCTCTTCTTTGCAGGGGTTTCGAGAAACACGACAGTTAAGTGAGAATGAAATTTGCGTTTTTCAAGTCAATGGTGAACCAGCATTGACCTTAGGTTTAGGAGATATTAGTATTTATTTTAGTAGTTCTAGAGTTTTAGATTTAACATGTGTTATCTATGTACCTTCTATTAGAAGGAATTTTCTTTCAGTTTCAAAATTGATGGATGCTGGTTATAATATATATTTTAGTAATAATTCTGCTGTTATCAAATTTAACAAGCATTTTATCTATACTGCTGCTAGAGTGCATGATCTATTTGTGCTTGAAACACCTCCTAATTTTGTGCAACCAAAGGAACTAAATAACATTAATCTGTCCAATAAAAGAAAACATGTATTTCTGAATTGAGTCAAACTTACTTATGGCACTTGCGTCTAGGTCATATAAATCTAATTAGGATTTCAAGGTTGGTCTCTAATGGAACTTTGAGTTCATTGAAAGTCGAGGCACTGCCAACCTGTAAATCCTGTTTAGAAGGAAAAATGACTAAGAGACCTTTTCTTCTAAAGGAAATAGAGCTAAAGATAAGTTGAAATTAATTCACTCTGATTTGTGTGGTCCTATGAATATACAAGCAAGAGGTGGTTTTGAGAATTTTGTGACCTTCACAGATGACTACTATAAATATGGATATGTTTATCTATTGCGCCATAAATCTAAATGCTTTGAAAAGTTCAAAGAATTTAAGGCAGAAATGAAAAAGCAACATGATAAACATATTAAATCATTACGATCTGATCGTGGTGATGAATACCTTTTTGCTGAATTCATTAAATACTTATCAGATTGTGGAATTACATCTCAATTATTTTCTCCAAGAACACCACAAAAAAATGGTGTGGCAGAGAGAAGAAACATAACTCCTTTGGAAATGGTAAGATCAATGTTGAGTTATTCAGATTTGCCTCTTCTTTTTGGGGATATGCATTAGACATGAAAAACTACCTGTTGAACTTGGTTCCTTCCAAATTAGTACCTTTAACTCCAATAGAAGTGTGGACTAGATGAAAGCCTAGTCTAAGACACATTCGGGTATGGAGTTGTCCAGCCCACGCGCTAAAGGGAAAAACTGATAAGTTGGAATCAATGACAGAAGTATGTGTCTTCATTGGATATCCAAAAGGGATGAAAGGTGGTTTGTTTTATTGTCCTAAAGAAAAGAAGGTCATTAATACAACAAATGCCAAGTTTCTGGAAGAGGACTTTTTAATAAATCATGTTTCGAGAAGTAAACTCGCTTTATAGATATTGAACAATGGAATAAAAAATGATGTATCCCAAGAAAAAATTCCACAAATAAGTATTGACATACCACTCCATTATCGTAGTGGGAGAGATGTCAATAGGCAACGGGAGGCACAAGTGCAAAGGTCGGACATCTCGCTACCTCAAGATAGTAGGAGCAATGTTGACCAGCCTGCACTTGACGAGCAGTCTGTGCTTGGGGAAGAAGTTCATGATAATCAGGATTTAGTTCCCGAAAGTGATGTTGTGGTTTCATCGCAAGATTAGATTAATGATCTTGTAGTGTGTCGTCGTAGTGGGAGAGTTATTAGAAAACCCATTCGGTTTGCGTTCTTGGGAGAATCTTATGATGGAATCCCTGAAGAGCCTAATACAGAACTCCTTAGTTACGCTGAAGCACTACAAGTTATAGATGCTGAAAAATGGATAGTCGCTATGAAATCTAAAATGGAGTCTATGTACTCCAATCAAGTTTGGGATCTTGTAGAACCACCTGTACAAGTCAAACCCATTGGCTGTAGATGGATCTATAAGAAAAAGAGAGGAGTGAATGGAGAAGTGCAGACTTTTAAAGCTAGGCTTGTTGCAAAAGGGTTTACTCAAAAAGAAGGAATTGATTATGAGAAACCTTTTCACTGGTAGCCATGCTTAAATCCATCAGAATTCTCTTATCTATTGCTGCTCATTATGATTATGAGATCTGGCAGATGGATGTCAAGACGTCTTTTCTTAATGGAAGTCTTGATGAGTGCATATATATGGCACTACCAGAGGGTTTCGTGGAAAGTGGCAATGAGCACATGTTGTGTAAGCTGAAAAGATCCATTTATGGGTTGAAACAGGCATCTAAGGCATGGAACACTTGTTTTGACAATTCGATTAAGACTTTTGATTTTGATCAATGTGAGAACGAGTCATGCATATATAAAAATTGGGAGGGAGATAAAGTAGCATTTTTGATTCTGTACATGGATGACATTTTGCTCATAGGAAATAATGTGAGCATGTTGAAATCGGTCAAAGAGTGGTTGTCCTCACGTTTTAATATGAAAGACTTGGGTGAAACGGCTTATATCCTTGGGATCAAGCTTACGCGAGATTGCAAGCAAAGGATATTAGGCTTGTCTCAAGCACTGTATATTGATAAGATTCTTACCAGGTTTAACATGCAAAATTTCAAAAAAGGATTTCTTCCTTTTACGCATGGAATTTCTCTATCAAAGGATTAGTCTCCTAAAACGATTGACGAGATAGAGAGGATGAGGCTGACCCCTTATGCTTCTGCTGTTGAGAGTCTCATGTATGTTATGCTATGTACTAGACTTGACATCTGCTTTGCTATTGGCATGGTTAGTAGTTATCAGTCAAATCTTGGGAATGAACATTGGACTGTAGTTAAGCATATAATCAAGTATTTGAAAAGGACTAGGGATTATATGCTGGTTTTTCTCTCGAGTGATCTGGTTCCCGTTGGGTATATAGATTCAGATTTTCAGTCTGGTAGAGATTCTAGAAAATCTACCTCAGGATATGTGTTTACCTTAGGAGGAGGAGCCATAAGTTGGAGGAGTATCAGGCAATCATGTGTTGCTGATTCCACTATGGAAGCCGAGTATGTAGCTGCCTGTGAGGCGGTTAAGGAGGTTGTTTGGCTTTGAAACTTCCTAAAAGAGCTTGGAGTGATTCCTTTGATTGAAGCACCAATTACACTTTATTGTGATAATAGTGGTGCGGTTGTAAACTCAAAGGAACCACGAAGTAATAAAAGAAGCAAACACATTGAGAGAAAATATCACTTAATTCGGGACATAACTTAGAGAGGAGATGTGAAGGTTTTGAAGATTGCATCAGAGAACAATATGGCAGACCCATTTGCAAAGATCTTGTCACAGAAGCCTTTTGATAAGCATATAGAAGGAATTGGCGTTAAGTTGTAGGTGCATTGTTATGAGTCTAAGTGGGAGATTGTTAGGATATGCTATTAACCATGCGGTTTAGTATAGTATTATGTTTCAATTTTATGTAAGACTTTCATTTTATTTATTGTATTAATAAAGTCATATTTTGAATAGATCAATTTTTGCATGTGCTTCCTTTACTTATATAGTAGATGATTTGGTGTATAGAATTTAGCTTATACATAGAAGATTAAATCATTAGTTCTTATAAGTATAAAGTTTATATATATGTTCACAATCTAAGATGAAAATTGGACAAATTCATCGATATGATTGTAGCACAGGATTAAATGTAATTTATCTTGATTATGAGAATGGTATTATTCCAACTTTCTGTGCCAGTGCATTTTGTATGTATTGAACGGACCAAGTTGAGAAAAATATTTTGTCTGACTTAGTAAAATAAATTCTCTAGATCATTAAATGTAATTATACTCTTAATCTTAATATAATTATTATGATCAATGTCATTTGCTTGTTGTTTTTATCTATCAAAGGGTGAAACTCTTTTGCGAGTTAAAATATTTCCGATAGGTTGGATGATGACAAATGATATTTGTAAAATAATAGTTAGTTGATGGAATCCATGTCTCGACCTCGATATTAATGATACCCCTTTATGATTGCTTATAAGGTTTCATGTGAAAACCCTGCAGGTGGATTCTGTATCCTTCACATGAAATAAATTAAGCGTTTGAATAAAGGATTAAATTGATCAATTAATTAAATAGTCAGAAATTTAATTCGATTGGTTGATATCTGTAATCTTAACATTGGGAGTTAAGTAAGAATTTAATGAATGATTTTGAAATTATACCGAGAGTGCAATTACGAATTTTTAGTGGAATAATCTGTAGTTTATTATGGTTGGTTAATTCATTCATTATTTTGAATTAATACCATAATTGGAAGCCTCACTAATTAAATCTGTGGTCCCTGCTATGCCTCATTAATTAAAGAACTTGGAAAAGGAAGAAACCTATTTTCTTCAAGTAGTAAAATCCTACAATATTTTGGAACAACTTCATAAAAGGTAACAAGTACACATTTGGGTTTTACACCCTTAAAAACATGTGAATGTACAAGGAAAGAAGGAATTCTATACGTTTTGGGATTAGAGTTTTATACGCTAAAAACATGGTTATAAATAGGGTTTTTTCCTTCTTGAAAGAGACACTTTTTCTGAGAAGCAGTACTTGCCCACACAAGTATTCCCCACTCGAAGATTATTGAGGACATAGTAGAAGACTGCAGACCTGGAGAGCGAGTTGGACGCGTTGTGTGAAAGCTTCAAGAGGTTAATATTTCGTAATCTAACTCGTCGTTGTTTCTAGTGATTCATGTAAGATTGTTGATCCAATTTATGCTTGCTTCCGCTGCGCATGTTCTAGCAAGAGTAACATTAATTAAATATTACAAACATATGCATCATTCATTCTTGACTCTGCAAATATTGCAGCTTACCTTGACGTAGCAACCGTCCAGAAAAAGATGATCCACTTTACGACAACGGTGGAGAAGTCTTGGCAAGTTCATAACTTTATCTCGATTGTTTCTTGATGCAACTGCAACTGTTTTCAGGTCCTGGCAGTCCCATAAATGACTCAAATTAAGGGTCCAAGTGCCAGTGATAAGGACATTTAAATTACCAAAGTCTTGGAACATATATTTTCAAGCGATGAAGTGGTCCACACGCCTGAAGAAGGTTTGGCATCCACAAGAAGGTAGTAACATTGCGTAACTTTAAGATGACTCGACTTAGTGAAAGGATTTTAAGTTTGGTGGAACCCCTAAAGTTGCATGGCGACCTGAAAATGCAATTGGACAGGCACAAATGTTCAGGAAGGCAATTTTGTAACGAGCATTGGGTAGATTCTGAAGGTTGAGATCCTTAAGACCATTTTTGGACAATAAAGCTGGGAAAATAGCAGAAGAAAATATAAATGGAGAAATCTTCTGCTAGCCCAAGATCGTTAAGTAAGATTGAAAGATTAACCTAAAGAAGAGGAAGCAATGAAAAGAGAAAGAAAAATTTGAATAGGAGAACTTTGTTAGGGAAAAAGACTTCTTGAATTGCTTTGAATTTTGGTTGCCTACAAATGTAAAATACCACCTCTATTTATACTAGTCTATGGATGGTTCTAGATATTTTTCTAGANTTACAAGAAAATTCTAGTAACTTTATCTTCTACTCTAGAATATCTAGATATTTTTTCAGGATGATTATCCTAGATACTACACTAGGATATTTTAGAAACTTTACTAGAATATTCGAAACTATTTCAAAAAATCAATTTTAATTTTTTCACACTCCCCCTTAAAGTGATTTTTTGGAAACTATCCCGAGTTTGTCGCGGAAGAACTCAAATGAAGCTTTAGGAAGTGACTTGGTGAAGATATCAACAATATTCTCCTGACTTCGTACTTCCAAAATATATATAGTTCCATCAAGAACTTTCTCTCTGATGAAATGATATTCCAACTCAATATGCTTAGTTCTTGCGTGGAATATCGGATTGTTTGCGAGCTTGATGGCACTTTGATTGTCTCCAAAAATTGCAGTTGGCTTTGACATAGATAGATGCAAATCTTCGTCAAGTCTTTGGAGCCATACACATTCTTGAGCAGTAAGAGATGCTGCTTTATATTCCGCCTCTGTTGTTGACAAAGAAACAGAGTCTTGCTTCTTTCTACACCAAGAAAACTTGTTCCAACATAGAAAAATATAGCCCGATGTAGATCTTTGATCATCCATGTCACCACCAAAATCAGCGTCTGTATAACTAGTCAATAACAAATTATTCCTCTTTTGAAAGAATAGGCCCATATCTAATGTTGAGTGTATATTTCAGAATCCTCTTTGCAGCTTCCAAGTGTGGCTTTCTTTGTGATTGTATGAATCTTCTTACATATCCAATAGAAAAAGAAATTTCTAGTCTTGTAATAGTCAAATACAGGAGACTTCCAACAAGAGCACTTGGGATCTGCAAGAACTGAGCCTTCTTCACACCTTAACCTCGTGCTAGTCTCAAGAGGAGTAGAGCACTTTTTTCTTTGTTTCAACCCAAACTTGTCAACAAGCTTCTTGGCATACCCTTCTTGGGTAAAAAAGATCCCTTTACACGTGTTTGTCACCTCTAAGCCATGAAAATGATGTAGTTCTCCCAACTTCTTGATATCAAATCTTATGGCAAGCTCTTCTTGAAGTCGTGCAACTTCATCTTCATTGTTTCCTGTTATTATCATGTCATCCGCATACAAGAAACAACCACATGCAAGTCTCCTTATTTCTTAACAAACAAACTAGGATCTGAATGTGATGCAGTATAGCCATAGAAATGTAGATATTGAGAAATTTTTTCATACCATGCTCGTGGAGCTTGCTTAAGTCCATAAAGTGCTTTCTTAAGCTTGCAGACATAGTCGGATGTAAGTTAGAGACATACCCGGGTGGTTGCTCTATATAGATATCTTTGTCAAGTTCTCCGTACAAGAAAGAATTCTTAACGTCAAGTTTCCATAATTTCCATCCATACGAGGCTGCCATGGCTAGTACAACTCGAACTGAGATCATCTTAGCCACCAGACTGAAGGTTTCTTCGTAATCTTCACCATACTTTTGAGAAAATCCTCAAGCAACCGACCTTGCTTTATATCTGTCTATGCTACTATCTGCTCTTCTTTTGATTTTGTAAACCCATTTTCAAGAAATGAGTTGTACATCTCTTTGCTTCGGCACAAGGCTCCAAGTTTGATTTTTCATTAGAGCCTCCATTTCATCATCCATAGCAAGCTTCCATTATTTAACTCCTTTAGCTTATTCAAAAGATGAAGGCTCTTCATTTTATATTGGCCCTGTAAAAAAACAACAATACATACTGACAAAGTTTTCATCCCTAAAGCGGGCTGGCTTAACAATAGTTCTATTTGGTCTTTGTGAATCACGTGAATCATCTTCTTGTTGAGTTTCATGTTGTTGAGTTCCCGAGCTCCCCCTTTCGCTTAGCTCCTCAGTATCTGTATTATTTGGAGAAACACTTATGATGGGTAAGTTTGAAACTTCAGGGTTCAATATTTTAGAACCCTCTTCTTTTTCCGATGCAACTCCATAATACAAGGAGTTTTCATCAAATATGACATTTCGAGAAACAACAAAACGATGAGTTTTCAGGTCTATGCACTTCTAACCCTTTTCATATCCAACGAAGATGCATTTTCTAGCCTTGACATCCAACTTGCTCTGTTGAGAATCCGGAATATGAACATAACAGATAGAGCCAAAAACTCTTAGGTGGTTGATACTAGGCTTTTCTCCAAACATTAATTCATAAGGTGACTTCATGTTGTTTGGAGAAAGTGACATCCTGTTGATCACATATGCTGCATATTTCATACCTTCAGCCCATAGGGCTCTAGGTAAATTTTTTGCATGAAGCCAACTCTTACATGTCTCTGTTAAGTGTCGAATCTTCCTTTCAGCCACTCTATTTTGTTGTGGCGTATCGGCACAGGTGAGTTCTCTTTTAATACCATGTTGACGACAAAAAGAATGAAATTCTTCAGAAGTAAACTCACCGTCGTTATCAGTTCGTAACTGTCTTATTCTTGAACAAAACTCACCTTCAACGATTTTCTTGAATTTCATAAACTTGTTGAAAACTTCTGACTTATGCTTCACAAAATAAACCCATGTGAATCTAGTAAAATCATCAATGAAAATTAGCATGTTAGAGTAGCCAGAAAATAAAAGAGTTCTTGTTGGCCCCATCAAATCACTGTGAATTAGTTCTAGAGGAGCATTGCATCTCAATAAGGATCTATCAAATGGAAGACGATGTGCCTTTCCATATTGACATCCTTCACAAATCTCTCCTCCACCAAAGTTTCTTAAGTTAGGCAATCCTTTTACTAGATTCAATTAGAATGAGTTGAGGGTGACAAAAAAGTCTTGAAATTTAAAAAGGTGACATTGAATTGGTCAACTGACATTAATTAAAAAGTGAATCTTATTAGGGTAATTAAAAATTTTAGGATATAAATTAAAACTTTTAGAACTTTTAAAAAAGTTCCCTCCTAAATTTTCAATTTCAAAATTTGAATTGTCTCTCTTTCCTTTATCTTTTCATATTACTTTTATCTTATTCTTTCTATTCTCTCTCTCAAGATTTTTCTCCTCTTCTTCTTCTCCTTCTCCTTCTCCTTCTCCTTCTCCTTCTCCTTCTTCTTCTTCTTCTTCTTCTTCTTCTTCTATGTCTCCATAGCTATCGTCATCGCCGTCGCCACTTCTGTGTTCATCTTTCTTATTACGTTATTTTTTTCTTCTTCTTTTTTTTCTTTTATTTTTATATTTTTTTATTTTGGTCATGAGTTTGAGAATATATTTTTTTCTAGCCATTAAAAAAATATGCAGAAAATCAAATAATTTTGGCAATTGTTGCAACAACTACGATTGTTGTTGCAACAACTATCATAGT
>JACEIK010004189.1:115761-140748 GCA_018107945.1 Datura stramonium | reverse complement strand
TAGAGCAGAGCAGATACACACCCCCACCCTGCCCTATTTGCAGTCGACCTCACACCGGAGCTTGTAGATATGGCTCCACAGGGTGTTATATATGCGGGCAAGAGGGGCACATGATGAGAGATTGTCCGGCCAGGGGGCAAGGTAGCCGAGATAGCCAGGACAGGGGATCAGCAGGGACACGAGCTCCAGCAGCCTTGGTAGGGCGTAGGCCCTCAGGTTCAGCAGGTAGAGGCCGAGGTAGATCAGGAGCCTCTAGTTTAGGTACGGGCTCAAGCTGTACCTATGCATTACCAGGGAAACAGGACTCAGAGGCGTCTCCAGACGTGGTAATAGGTATGATGACTATTTGCTCATACCCTGCTTATGTATTGATTGATCCAGGGTCCACTCTATCCTATGTTACCCCATTTGTGGCTTGAAAGTTCAGTTTTGCACCAGAATTGCTACAGCAGCCCTTTTCAGTAGCTACACCCGTCGGTGACTCCATTATAGCTAGCAAAATTTATCGAGGGTGTAAAGTAGAGGTTGCTGATTGTCATACTACAGTAGATCTGGTAGAACTAGAGATGATTGATTTCGATGCCATTATGGGTATGGATTGGTTGGTTCCATGCTATGCCAACGTAGAATGTTGGACCAAGACGGTCCGATTCCACTTTCCAGGGAGGCAGTGCGAGGGTGGAAGGGCAGCACAGCAATGGGAAAAGGTAGGTTTATTTACTACCTTCAGGTGAGGAGGTTGATAGCTAAGGGATGTATTTACCACCTAGTCGAGGTTCAGGATGTTCGGGTAGAGCCTCGACACTCCGTGCATTCCGGTGGTGAATGAATTCACGTGTATTTCCCGAGATGAGCTACTTGTTCCCCGAGAAAGGAAATAGATTTTGCAATCGACTTGCTACAGGCACGCAACCATATCAATTCCTCCATATCGTATGGCTCCTGCTTTGAAGCTCAGAGAATTAAAGGAGCAGCTGAGATCTATTAGATAAGGGCTTTGTCAGGGCTGAGTACTTCACCGGTGCGCCAATTCTACTTGTGAGAAAGAAGGATGGCTCGCTCCGCATGTGTATAGACTAGCGGCAGCTGAATAAGGTTACAGTCAAGAATAAGTATCCGCTTCCCAGAATAGATGATTTGTTTGATCAGTTACAGAGGGCCAGATGTTTCTCCAAGATTGACTGCACGGTGCAGATACCATCAGGTACGAGTTCGTGAAAGAGACATTCCCAAACAGCCTTCAGGACCCGATATGGCCACTTTGAATTCCTAGTTATGTCCCTTTGGGTTGACGAATGTCCCAGCAGTATTTATGGACCTGATGACTAGTACCTTCAGACCATATCCTGACACATTCGTATTAGTATTTATCGATGATATTACGGTGTATTCTCGCTCGAGGCAGACCACCAGGCTCATACGGACAGTGCTTTAGATTCTCAGGGACTGTCAGTTGTATGCTAAGTTCTCCAAATGTGAATTTTGCCCACAGATTCAGTAGCTCTTAGAGGCATATTGTGTCAGGATGCTGGTATACGGGTTGACATGCGAGAAAATAGAAGCCGAGTCAAAACATGGCTGAGCCACCACTCCATTAGAACTCCATGAGTTTTCTGGGATTAGCAGGATACTACAGAAGATTTGTTGAGGGATTTACACACACTACTCCACTATATGGCACCTCTGACTAAGCTGACGCAAAAAGCAGTAAAGTTTCAGTGGATAGAGGCATGTGAGCAGAGTTTCCAAGAATTAAAAAATAGATTAACCTCGCTCCGGTGTTAGCATTACCGGAAGATGAGAGGGTTATTCAATGTATTGTGACGCATCGGGTATTGGGATTTGGGATGTGTGTTGATGTAGCTTTGGTAAGTGGTGCGTATCACTTCCAGATGGTAGAGAAACACGAAAATAATTATCCTACCCACGACACGGGAATTAGCAGTGATCCACGTTAAGATAGAGACATTACTTGTATGGAGTCCATGTGGATATTTTCACAAATCATAAGAGCCTACAGTATATCTTGACTCAGAGAGTTGAATTTGCGACAACGTCGCTAGTTGGAAATTATTGAAAGATTATGACGTGGACATTACGTATCATCAGGAAAAGCCAATGTAGCAGATGCTCTCAACCATAAATCGATCGGGAGTTTGGTGTATTTGCAGCCCGAGAAACAGGAGTTGGTAAGAGAAATACATCAATTAGCCAGCCTAGCCGTTCGTGTAGAAGCAGAGAGGACAGGCGGTAGTGAACACCGTTGTGTCGTCATTAGTTGTGGAGGTAAAAGAAAGGCAATATGAGGATCCTGACCTGGTCCAGCTTAAGGACATAATTCAGCAAGGGAAAGCGCCAGATTTTCCAGATAGCGAGGATGAAGTGTTGCGTGTAAGGACCGCCTGCGTGTTCCGAGATATTTCGGGGCTCCGCCCAGCAGTTATACGTGAGGTACATTATGCCCACTATTCTCTCCCGCAGGCGCGATGAAAATGTACCATGATATCAAGGAGATCTGCTGGTGGCCAGGTATGAAAAGGGAAATAGCCGAATTTGTAGCCCGAGTGTTCTAGCGCCGGCAAGTAAGCGAAACACGAAGCCGGGCGGATTGACTCAGGACATAGCTGTGCCTCTCTGGAAATGGGAAGAAATAAACATGGACTTTGTAGCAGGATTAGCCCGTACCAGGCATAGACATGATTCCATTTGGGTAATAGTTGACAGACTAACGAAATCATCCCATTTCACACTTAGGTAAAGCTACTGCCGGAGATTATGCCAAAGCGCGGAGAAATAGTTAGATTACACGGTGTTCCAGTATCTATTATCTCTGACAGAGGAGCACAATTTACAGCTAGATTTTAGTCATTTTCAGAGAGGTCTGGGATTGCAGATTAATTTGAGCACAGCATTCACCCTCGGAGCAGATGGACAGGCGGAACGCACTATTCGGATGCTCGAGGATATGCTAGGGCGTGTGTGCTATTTTAGAGGTAGCTGGGACGAGCATTTGCCGCTAATTGAATTTTCTTATAATAATAGTTATCACTCAGCTATCCAGATGCCGCCCTTTGAGGCATTGTATGGGCAAATACGGATCACTTGATTGTGGTTTGAAGTGGGAGAGACAACGCTGATTGGGCCAGATATTTTCATCAGTCAGAGGAGAAGGTAAAGCTTATCGGAACGCCTGCTGACTGCACAGAGCCGCCAGAAATCGTATGCTGATGTGCGGCGCAGAGGAACTGGAATTTGATGAATAGTGGTATTTATTATCTCCAATGAAAGGGTGATAAAATTCGGCAAGAAAGGTAAGCTCACGTCCAGGGTTCGTTGGGCCTTATCAGATTCGTCGAAGAATAGGCCAAATGGCATATGAGTTGAACTTGCCTCCAGAATTAGAATCCGTTCATCCAGTTTTTCACGTGTCTATGCTGAGGAAGTATATGGAGACCCCTCCGGAAGTTGTTCCGATTCCCGGGATGTCCAGGTTACGGAAGAGCTAGCTTATGAAGAAGTTTCAGTAGCCATAATGAACAAGCAGATTCGCAGGCTGAGAACTAAAGATATTGCTTCTGTCAAAGTATTATGGCGTAACAGGAACCAGAGGAGATGACTTGGGAGCCGAGAGGAAGATATGAAAGTCGAGATATCCTCAAGCTTTGTTCTAGACTTAATAAACTAAAGGTACGTTAGTATTGTTGTCTTATGAATTGCCTTACATTATGTAAATAAATGGAATAGCTGGCTTATGTAATGAATACTAGTGTTGTGTGGAGTACCTGTATTGGACTTTTCTGCGTTTCAGGATTTTGAGATAGTCCATATTACGGGGGAGACTACGAAATTTGTCTAAACTAAGTCAAATAAGTTGAAATTTTTGCAAGTAGGAAGTTTACATTCGGATGAATATTCGTAAGGGGAGGATGTTTACACCTCGTAAATTTTTAACATGTAGATGGCCTATTCGGATGTTGGTTAAGAGTTTTAGAATGCCATACGTGCGAGAAAAGGGCTCGGGGAGAGACCGGACAAGCGCCAAGTCGGCGCGTCGCAAGGCAAATGCGACTTATAGGTCCCAACTATATAAAGCCTCCAACTTCTGTTTTAATGTTTAATTTCGTATAATTTCCAGTGATAAACAGAGGGTAAAGCCAGGGAGAAGAGTGTGCGAAGGATCCGCACTTGAAATTTCCCTTCCCGAATACGCCGTCAACGCGGTCCAAACTCAAATTAACTCCAGGATACGGGTATTAAGCAGTAAGGAGCATTCCTACGGATTTAGTTTCATGAATTCGACCGGCGAACCGTGTGCTACCAGAGCTAAGGTAAGTGGAATTGCTCCAAATTAGTGTCAATATACTCCTAGCCCTAAAGTGAGTATTTCTCCCTTACGGACTTTCGAGAAATAGCGAGTTTTCGACCGTTTTCGATAAGCCTAAAGTTTAGTATATATATATATTGAAAGTGATATTTTATTCCAGATTATTAGCGTATTTAGTTCTAATTGATATATATATGAATGCAGTTGGGAGGAATAACAGAAGTACTGACCGAGCTACGCCAGTTAGTCGGGAAATTTAGCGAGGTATGTAAAGCTAGTTCTTTTGGCAAGTTAGTAATTCGGTATAGCAAATAGCGTGAACAATAGAAGAAAGAATTCAGAAGTCGAGAATTGAGTCCAGTATGATTTCGGCAAGCATGTTTTATAATACTATGATATATTGGTGAGTTGTGCTTGTAATATCAGGAGCAGATCGAGATAATATCTCCAGATACAGTATAGCTCAGTATGAGAATCAGTTAAATGCAGAAAAGAGTTCAGAATATGAAATCAGAATACAGATAGTATTTTCAGATCAAACATGCTTGCTATACGTGATATTGTTTGTTGAGACCTGTTTGTGCTATGAGGGCACCCTTAGAGCGTCCTCGCCACCCCTAGGTTAATAGCTGTGTTGACTCGCCCGCTGGGGGCAGCGAGGATACATCACTCAAGTGGCATGCCATCTACTGATATTAGGACGAAGATGCGGGATGAAGCATTCCCCATATCAGGCTGATCCAGCATAGCATAGCTTACGTTGTCGGCGCTTGTGCTCGGGGGCGGGCTACGAGATACGAGATAAAGATACAGATTTACAGTTTACAGTTACAGGAGTCCTCAGGACTCAGACACAGTTATAGTCAGAGGCCATAGCCTGAGCTGCAGACCCAAGGGGGCTAATAGAGGTGCTCGTAGTTAGTAGGCAGTGGGTGATTTATTTTTGGATGGTTTTGACCGGGTGGGGGTATATAGATAGTGTGTTGGTTGGAACCTTCTGGCTTATGGGGGATGGTATAGGTCCTTGTTTGTTATATATATGTATATACTCATTATCTATTAGCTGATAGACAGCAGGTCGCCATGACGATAGGTATGCTTCACCTTACTTTCAGTACGAGATAAGCTTGTTTGATTCCATCGGTCAGGCAATTTCAGATACTTCCTACTGTTCAGAATTTCTATTTATTTTGCTTATATTCAGTTATGTTCAGTTTGCTTTCCATACTCAGTACCAGTGGTACTGAAGCCCATTTGGGGCACTGCTTTACTTGCCTGCAGGTACCGATAGGCAGTCGATCCCTCGTGATCCTAGCCGATCTTGATCGCCAGTTTTTTAATCATACGGGCTTCGTATTTAGAGGGTTATATCATTTTCTTTTGGTGTATAGTACGGGCTAGGTCCGGGCCTGTCCCGACATCTTATCAGTATTCTTAGAGGCTTGCAGATTGTGTATATATCGCCCTGTGGTTAGTTGTGCCGGTCGTGTGGGGCCGTGCGTATGTTTAGTGGTTTATGTTGGCCGTGTGAGGCCTTATCCAGTTAGTAGTGGTGACCTTGCCGGTCACATGGTTATTCCAACATTTGTTATATTGATTTAGAGATAACTAGACAGCATGGTGGCCTTGTCGGCCCACATAGATTCCCCTATATGAATGTGATTCTAGTTAGGCGATGTTATAGTACGGTGGCTATAGGCCTGGTCGGCCGAAGGCCCTTATTTACAGCCATTATATAGCTCATCGTTTTCTTGAATCCAGAGTTAGAACCAGCCAGCACCAGAAGTGCTTAGGCTCAGCAGTCTAGCAGTTCAGGTCCCAATAGGCACCAGGTGCCAGTCCTTACCCCCAAGGCGGGGTGTGACATTGAAATAGTTGCTTAAAATCTTCCCATGAATCATAAAACATGAGTTTATACATGAGAGGGAGTAACCCATAGATAGATCAATAGGATTTCATAAGAATTTGGATTAATCCCCATAGAATCATCAATAGAATTTCATGAATTAGAGAGAGATTGGGCATGGGTATGGAAAAATTCACCAATTCATAACTCTATATACACGAGAGAATCGAGATTCTACAACTTCCTTGATTGCCCAAGGAAAAGTTCGTGGAAAACCAGAAGGATTAAGCTTGATCACTCTTGGAAAGCTCTATGTTTGCATCACTTGAAGGAGTGTGGGTTTGAATGAGTTAAACCCTCTTAAAACACCTCATTTTGAGCTAAAAATGATGTAGTAGGGGACTTACGGGCATGGATATTACGGTTTGCCCTTAAAATTCGCGGGAATTTGGCCACTGCTCGATCCGACGACCCATAACAGGTCATCCTTAGTTCCCTTGACCCGTCCACTTCGCTTGTTGTCTCTCCCCTGGTCCATGCCTCAGATATCCTACAATGATCGGATAGGACGAGTCGTTCCAACCTCCAATGACTCGTGGCTACCAGCCGTCATCCCCATTGTCACTATCCTAGAAATCCTCCCAACAATTTTACATAAGACGACCTGTTGTTAACAACAATGAGTCATTCCAAGACCCGTCACTTCCTCCCTGATCAAGACCAGCTTCACCAACGACTCCAATCAATGACTCGTTACAACCACTAGCGGGTTGTTTTTGAGACTCGTTATTCCCGATCCCGAGATTGCAACCTTTACGGGCACTTCTAACGGCCCGTTCTTTCTTCAAATGACCGTACCATGGATAAATCTGTAAGGGACATTTCAAATTTTCATGCTGATTATTCCTTTCCACCTCCCCAGTCTAGTCTTGGACACTTTCGGGGTATTACAAAGGGTTAGGAGTAGAATGAGGCTTAGAATGAGTAAAACCCTTCTTAAGATCAAAATGACTTAGTTTAGAGGTTAGGAACTTAGAAAATTACAAAAACATCCTTAATGAATTGGCTAGAAAAATCACCCTGCTAGTCCCAACAAGGAACTGGATGATCCGTTTGGGGACATAATGTCGTCTCGACTCGTTGCCCCGGTAGCTTTTTCTCATTCTCTGATCTTTCTCACCCAATGAGTAACATAACGAGTCATCAGGGACTTGACGACTTATTCTCGTCCATTCACGAACAACTGAAAAAATCCATTCTTTACCTCCACTGCACACTTAACAGGCATACAACGACTCATGGGGAGTCTTAACGACTCACCACCCCCCTCGTCCTGACTTTCATATGATAACTTCTTCTCCAACTTAGCACCATAACGAGTCATAATGATCCATCAAGTTGTTTAACGAGTCATTATTTGACCTGGTGCAGATTTACTACATTTTCTCTAGTTCAACCATCGGGTTTGATCTTAGGGACTTTTGAGGTGTTACACTCTCTCTAGCTTTGGTGAACAATCCTGAGAAGAAAAATTCAATTTTCATTGATGTCTTCGAGGAGACAAATATGTTATCTCGGCTAGTTGTTATGACCAATACCTTATTTCTTTGATCACCGCCAAGGGCCAAGAGAAGATAGATAAGGTCTCTTCGACACGCCTTCTGTTAAAGCGGCTCAGGCACATTGCCAAGGTATATACATACACACACCCACACACACCCCATTTGAATGTTTTGAACATATTTTTCTTTTGTTAACTTAGGTCTATGTGATGGTCTTTGAGGCGTTATAATGGGTGATTCAGGAGCAAAAACAACTGGTGGTTGAACGTGAAGAGATAAGATAAATGACTGAATGGAAAGAAAAATTTTGCTGAAATAAAAGCCTTAGATCTAAAACTTTGGAAGGCCGAGAATGTGGAGATCAAGCTGGCCCAAGTGGAAAAAAGGGAGTGGTTTTCAGCAGCAAGGCCCAGTTGTTGAGCTTAGAGGTCATGGACCTTACAAGAGAAAAGTCCATGTATTTGAAGGCAATCAAGGATACTGCTTGGAGAGAGTCTTTGCTTGAGGATAATATTTGGGTTAAGGATGAGACCCTTGTGACCTCATACGTGAGAATGGCTAGGTTGGAGGCCTAGGTTGAGTTCCATGCAAAGAGGTTGCAGCAGGATCAAGCCATTAATCATGCTAGTACCCAAATGATGTTTATACTCTAATCAGTAAAAGATGCTACCCATCTTGAGGACAAAAGTTTTAAATTTGCCTCTCTGTGGGATTATCATAAGTTTTAGGTTGTTCACGACACTTGGGTTATGTGGTAAAAAAACTTTAGAGAAAGTTAGAGACGGATCCATAGATATCAATCAACAAATCATAGAGGTGCATTCTTTAGTGAAACTCTTGGGAGTGGTCTTCGAGTTCATTTCAAGGACCCGACCTCTTCCTCCGATACGAACTCTTGAATGATAATCTAAAGGAAGATGAAGATGATGACTAAGAAGAGGAAGAGAGCCTTCAAAATCCTCCTACATCTTATTTAGAGAATCAGACTTGTTCTTTGTATTTTGGTATTCCCAATTGAGTGGAGCCTTCTTATTTATCCTCTAAGTTCTAGGAGCTTCCGAGTTTTGAGGCAGCTAAAGATGCTTAGTTTTTAAATCTATCTTTTCTTTGTAATATATTACCTTTTGGGCCTTTTAGTGCCCCTTTTAATGCATAAAGTACTTTGGTTTTGATATCTATATATGTCAGTTCTTCATATCTTGTGCCTTAGTTTTTTGAACGCGTTTCTTGGTATGGTTCTTTCCCGGGTCTATTATTCCTTCGAATGTTTAGTTGCGATTGTTTGCCCATATGGGGATTATTTTGGCCCTTTTTGGTGCAACTCATTCAAGGATTGTAGTTGTTCGACTTTATTGAGTTTATTGAGTTGGGGCCAACTGATATTAGCAATTCAGATTTTGGACTTGCTTTTTGTTCAGGAGCTTTGCTTGACCAATGTTGCCGTTACTTTGTCTCCTTGTGACTTCATGAGTTAGGGTCATGTGAAAATGGTGCTTATGAATAGGATATCTCCTATTCATTCTAAGGCATATACTAGATCAAATCAACTTTAAAACAGGTCTTGAATATATTGAGCCAAAATATACCAAAGGGTTTTTCATGAACTCATAGATTTTAATAATGATAAAGAAAGGAGATTAAACTACATTAATTGTGCTGGTATTGCCTTTTTAAATCAACTTAAAGCCTTTACATAGTGCAAAATTAAGATGCTATGAGATATTGTCCATATTATGCATGTAAGCAGTTCAATTGGCACTTTTACTTCTGTTAGGACTTAGTTATATGTCATTTATCCTTAGATCGAGATGACCGAGGGTGATATCTCTCTTGATGGTTCCTTGAGGATTTACTTCTTGGGAACCACAGAGTTATGATTGTATTAGTTTCAGATGTCTTGGCACTCTTTGGGATTTTGGAAGTCTGGATCCTATTAGTCTCCGATGTCTTAGCATACTTTGGGATTCCGGAATTGTGGTAGTTGTTAGTCCCTAGTATCTTGGCACACTTTAGGATTTTAGAGTTCTCGGTGTATCAAATCATTTCTTTCTATGACTATGTTTTAAGCACGCCTTTGTCGAGAATGATGATATGGGTCTTCCGAGATCATATTACACCTATTGCCGCCTTATTAAAAATCTTGTCAGCAAAATCCAATTGGGACTAAAACTATCCTAAGAAAAAAAAGTGCAACACGTATTTTCTTGAACTCAATTGCACAACAATCATCTTATTTTAGCTATAATACGCTTAATTATTTGTATTCCAAGTTAGCCAAGCGAAGTCGCTCCTTTGTCGGCTATGCACCAATGATCCTATGAACCTTCCTAATTTGGATTCATCTTTCATGCATTCGGATCTCGGATGTTGAGAGGAAACCTTCAGGGAGGACCAGGTCTCGACTTTGAAGTAATGGAGCTTGGCCCTTCAATATAGTATATTTTCATTCTCTACTTCTAATATTAAGCTATTTGAATGATGCTACCTCCCCCTTCTTTCGAGTAGATCTAATTTACATGAGATATGGTTTGTTGATACTTAGCCTTATTGGTGTGTTCAAACCTTAAGCTTGGTTCTTCTACCTACACCGGTATCAGGGCCTCATATCCATACACGAGCAAGAAAGAGGCCTCATTTTGAAGATGTCAATTCATCGGGTCTCTACCTTTCTTCCTCCAATATGTTCTTTAATGAAACTACAAATTATAACAAATGAATCAATAGAATTGTCAAGCAATAAAAAATACTAAGTAGAGGCTCCTCGGATGAGGAAGGTTTCCCGAATTTCTTAACCAGGATAGATTCAATCTCATCCTTGGCTAATTCATTCCTTTGACCCCGGTATTGAAACGGGATGTGTTTGTTAGGATCCTTGGTCCCATCATACTTCGGGATATCCGACATACAGAACCTCTTTGGTATTAGCTTAGGCACAACACTTGACTTGTATGGTTGTTGAACATATCTTTGTGAATCTAGCCGTTTCGAGAAGTGCGGAATGCCTGGTATCCTAATCCATGTATGTGTGTAGTTCCTTCAATTCCTCTTTCAAGCTCATCTTGATTTCTTCTATGAAAGAGTCTATCATCTGCAAGCCTATTTCCGACTTGCTCCCGATATTCAAATTTCCTCACATTGGGGGCACCGTTATTGGCACTTATCCACCTATTCCGGCATAGTTGGATGCCATTGTGTTTAAGGTCTTACGCAGCTCTACAATTTTCTCATCTTGAGTTGCTATGATGCTAACATTGACTTGTGTTGAATGGTCAAGATCTCAAGGGTTTCATTAATATCGTCAAAGCCAGTCTGATGGACTGCTTCCTCATGACATAGTCCCCCGCCTATTCATGTGTTCGTATTTGTTACATCTATAGCTTCCAGATCTACTTGCTCCTCACTATCAATGATAGACCAATTTTTGATGTTAGCTACTTGCTCTGGAATGGTGTTGACTTATGCTGATTCTCAACACGTCCTTATTGCTTTCATATGGTTTTCCATAGGTAGTTTATTGCATGAAAAGCAAACGGAGAAAAATTAGAAAAGTTAGCTAAAATAAAATAAGTGAATTAACACAATATCACAACTATCCAGGCCCACATTGGGCATAAATTATCAATAAAATTAAGCGTTAAATTTATAGTGAGGTCAAGGACACGCAATATGAATCAAATCAAAGATTCAAAATTAATAAGATGAAAAGATAGTAGAATAGTATTCAACTGTTCATTGAAAAAGTTTCTTTTATAAGTAAAAGGAGCACCTATTTATAATACTATGGCCAATCAAATGGATCAAACTAAGCCCTACAGTACATAATGGTAATCATGACATTCCTTCTAGGCTATTAACAAATATCAACTATCAATTTGCCATTATTGATACGTTTTTATATGGTCTTACCTATGTGTTGTCCTTTTCATCTGCCTTCGATTCCAAACTGATGGTATGGATCTGGAGTCACCGTCTTCTTCTTGCAATTCCTCCATATTTATTATTAGTCACCTTTTCTGGTGCCGAAGGAGTGATTCAGTTCATCCACCAAGACTTTATTCACTTTCTCCTTAGATGATTCATCATATTCTTGTTCTTGATATCTCGATGACATGTGACAACTTTTATCTTTCTCCATGTGCTTGCAATAACATTTTTCCCATACAGTGTACCATATTTTCCAAGAAATAAAAGCATTTATCTATATAAGTAGTCCTTTGATCTTATCGTTCTACCCTTGAGGTTAATTTTAAAAGTAGCTTGAAATACTTCCCTGTATATCTGACCTTCACCCATGGCTAATATATATTGACCATGTTATGAATTTCTAATTTTAGTTTTGCCATTTGCAAAACCTTTTTAAATCATCTCTATAAAGCATTATCTGGTGTTGGAATTTATGTGTTTAAAGATGATGATAAACTTCCAAAAGGACATTTCACATAGTTGACGAGAAGAAATTGAAGACTTGAGGATTTCTCTTCTTGTTTCCTTTGAGAGTTATACCTCATCTAAATGGTGTCTTAATGAGCTGGTCAAAATTCTTGAATGTAAAAAAAAAAAACTTGGACAGTTCATTTTATCTATTTTTTATGATGTTGAAGCTTTTAAAGTACGTCTTCAAACTAAAAAAATTGGTGATTTCCTTGCCAAATATGAATCAAACTCGATTCCAGAATAGGAAAAAATTCGAGAGTTGCATTTACTGCGGCTGCAAGTTTATTGATTCTATCTTTTCAACACATCGGATTACGCCAAGAAAGATATCTTTTCCCAATTTTCACTAAGCATTGGAAATCACTATAGCTTGTGATTTAATAAGATTGGATCAAAATTCTTGAAAGCACATTTAGAGTGATACTTTTAGATCGATTCAAGTAAACTAGTCAATTTATGAGAGCTTGAACTAGATTGGATAGTGCCAGCTTTGTGAGACGATAAAATTTAAACACAAGACATGTTAATTAAAACTATAAAAATATAAATATCAAAATCTTAGAATTTCCTAACCCTAAAAGAAAGGAGCCGCTCTTTCACTCTTTTTGTCTTTTTTTAATTTAAAAAAAATTGGAATAATTTAATTGTGCAATTAAAATTTAGTTACTAACATTATAATATTGTTTTGTAATATTTATATCGTTATATTTGGCAGGTGAGAGTTAAGATTGAGAAAAAAATTATAAACTATTTTTAAAAAAGATATGGGCTTGCACCCCAGCCTACGAGCCCACAGAGAAGGCTGACCATTTTATGTGTTTTATGTATGAATTCTGTGAGACCTTCCTATTTTAATCTGAATATTTTGGTAGCAGTTGAATGATAGCTACTTTTTAGAATTAAATGTTTAAAATGATTTAATTTTTTAAGAAAATATAATTTATGCATTATAAAAAGAATTAATACCTAAAAAGTTCACTAAATTATTCACGTTTTATAAGTTTAATATTTAAACTACGAGGTATTACTATTATTTTTAAGCCATAGCATTTTCTATTTAAAATATCCCTGTATAAATCCTCGGCAGGCTCTTTGTAGAGAGCACCAAAAATAAACATTCATATAGCATTTTATATTCATTTTTTAAAATTAATTATTTTTATTTGCTATGTTTTCTTTTTCTCTTTTCGTATTTATTTCTTATTCTACGGAATTCTACATCTTTCGTTAACAATAGTAAATTAAACTAGTTGAAACATTAACCTTAGCAAAATCATAAATTTAGCTGTTATTAATAGTGGTAATCTTTGTTAAAAAGATATAATCCATAACACGTATGCATATTTATTTTAAATATATTTTAATATTCATTTTTTTAAATTGGGTTATTATTATTAGTAGTAATTTAATTTAAATTTGCAATCAATTTACTGTTACTGATGTTTTATTGCTATTTTAGGAATATGGGTTGTCAATGTTGCGCCCCAGCACACGCGGTCGTACAAGTAATACGGTGGCATTTAAGAGTTGGATGTCGAACCCACGGGGACCGAGCTAATTCAGCAAATATTCAAGTTCAAGTGTCAAGTTAACCTTCACAAGTGTTGATTTTAGAGATTTTGGATAATTGTAATTAAATCTAGGGGTAATGTCACGCCCCGCCCTGGGGGTATGGCGGCACTGGTGCCACTAGAAGGACTTAGTCGCTGCTTGGTGGGCCTAGGCACATACGGTGCCTGGCTAATATCTCAGGTTCCTGGAAACAAGGGCTATATAACGGCTGTAAACACAGCTCCGGCCAATAGGCCTATAGCCAACTGTGAATGCATCAACAGCTACCCAGAAACATTCCAATATCTAGGAACCTATGCTGACAAACAAAGCCACCATCTTTACATCTAGTCATACGAAACTCAACAAATGAATACTGAAGGCTACATGACCGGCAAGGTCACCACTACTGTCAAACTTTGGCCCCACACGGCCAACATAAAACAGGAATACTAAGCAACTATAACAAACTGCACGGCCTCACACGACCAGCTCAGCGGCCACGGGAGATAGATACATACAATCACAGCCTCTATGAGTAATAACCAGAAATGTTCGGGACAGGGCCCCGACCTACCCATACTGTACAACAAAAGGAAAAGAGTTACACCTCTGGAAATCAGACTCCGGATGACAGGGCTGATGACTCAATAGCTGGCTGGAATCACGAGGGATCGCCTCCTCGTCTATTAATACCTGCGGACAAATGTCACGAGCGCCACTGGGCGTCAGTACCGCTGGTACTGAGTATGCAAATCAACTGAAATAATATAACTGAATACAACTGAATATAGATAGCATAACTAGAATTTCTGTATAGCAGGAGATAACTGAATCTGAAGAAGGCGTATAGAAGTGAATCAAGCTTTGTGCGATAAAGCGGAGCATTACCTGTAGGCATGACGACCTGCTGTCTGAAGTAGCTAGTATATAGCACATAAATAGATATACAAGTAGCAGCAAAAGGCCAATACCAACCCCCATAAGCCGGATGGCGCCAAGCAAACAAACAATCTATATACCCCCACCCGGGTCAAAACCGACCAAAATAAGTCCGCCACTCGCTTTGCTCACTAGGAGCTCCTCTACCCGGCCCCCTGGGTCTCCAGCTCCAGGCCATAGCCTCCGATATAAATAATAGTGTCTGAGTCCGGAGGACTCCTGTACTCTCAGCTGTATCTGTTCCCTGGACACAACTCACGGGGAATATCGTCTTTGTACGGTGCCTTGGACCTTTGCTCAACGGGCTATACATGCTTTGTAGTGCGATCAGACTGATATGGGGAAAGCTTCATCCCATCTTCCTCCAAGCTGGGGACGGCATGCCACCCCTTGGGTGACGTAAATCCACGCTCAGTGGGCGACGATTACTAACCCGGGGCAGCGAGGACGCTCAATAGATGCCCTCACGCCACATCAAGTCTCCAACAAACAAATAGCACATATAAATAGCAAGCATTTGGCGAAAAGACTATCCAAAATCTGATTTCTTATTCTGATCTCTTTCTGTATTATACTGATTCTTTACTTCTTTATACTGAATCTGTAATCTTTACTCAACTATTTGGCTAATCTGTATCCAGGATACTATCTGTCTGAATGGCTAATCTGTAGCCAAGATATCATCTGTGACGGGCCATTGGCTAATTACGTAGCCAAGATATCATCTATACGGATGGCTGATCGTAGCCAAAAATATCATCGACCATCTGATTTTACTTTACTAACTTTATTGAAAATCTCTTCTTTATTCTATAACATGCTTGCTAATCATACAATAAACTGAATCTGGAATGCTAACTCGCCCGCTGGCGCATGCTTTACTAACTTTCGGCTGAGTACGATATGGCAACGCAAACCCAGTTTACAACACTCATTACTCAACATTCAACCTCAAGAGAGTTCCAAATACGGAGTTTACTATAGTTTATATGGCTAAGGCTGCTAACTTGCCAAAGAAACTTCTTCACATACCTTAACCTCGAGTTATCCGACTGTCGGACGAGGCTCGGTCAATGCCTCAACTAACATTCTCCCATGCATTCATATACATGTCAATTAGTACTAAATACAACACTATTACGAAGGACAACGTCCTTTCGATAATTTATAGCCTAAACTTGGGTTTATCGAAAGAAGACGGTCAGGCTTTGCTATTTTCAGAGGTCAGAAGGGAGAAGTATTCACTTTTTGGCTAGGAGCACATAGACACTAGTTTGGAGCAATTCTACTTACCTTAGCCCGGTAGCTCGACAATTCGTCGACGGTATTTGCGAGAAGCAAAATCCGTAGGAATGCTCCCTGATGCTAAATACCTGGTACCTGAGGTTAATTTAGATTTGGACTACGTTTGGCAGCGTAATCGGACGATAATTTCTTACCCTCTTCGTCTTCTCTCTGTTCGCTACGTTTTGGAAATATCAAATGGATAATGAACTTAAAAAACCGAAGTGGGGCTTTATATGCTTGGGCATGGACAGGCCCAACGTGTCACAGAGCCAACACCCAGGTGGCCACCTCTATGAACACGAGCGCCATGGAGGCTCTGCCCCGAAAACTCCTTCCGCGATGGTTAAGCCAGATTTCCACGTCGATCTTTTTCGGGCCTTTTTCTATACGTATGACTTTTAAATATGCTTAACCAACGCGCGAATAGGCCATCTGGTGCCAAATCTACGGGGGTGTAACATTTATTCCCACCAGGCATTCGTCCTCGAATGAAAACTACTATCTAGAGGAATTCTCAACTTATTAAACTTATTCTTAGGAAAATTTAGAAGTGAAATTTCCCCTGCAATATGGACTATCCCAAAAACCTGAAGCTTGAAAAGTCCAATACAGGTACTCCACACAATACTATCAGATTCACTTGACAGCTAAACATCAATCCTTCTCATTTATACATATACAACCATGGGTACTACACTAGGTAACAATACTAGCATACACAGCCATTTGGCTAGGCTTTGGAACAAAGTGAGGATATCAACTTTCATATCTTCCTCAGCACTCCCATGTCATCTCCCCTCTCCGGTTCCTGTTACGCCACATACTTTGTGAGACGCAATATCCTTAGTTCTCAATCTGCAGAATCTGTCTGTCTAGGATAACTACTGGAACCTCTTCATAGGCCAGCTCTTACGTAACACGGATATCTTGGACTGGGACTGCCCTGGACGGGTCCCCTATGCATTTCCTCAACATGGATACATGAAAGACTGGATGAACGAGTTCTAACTCTGGAGGCAAGTTCAACTCATATGCCACTTGGCCTATTCTTGACGAATCTGATAAGGCCCAACAAATCTTGGACGTGAGCTTACCTTTCTTGCCAAATCTCATCATCTCTTTCATCGAGGAACACTTTCAAAAATACCCAGTCATTCATCGAATTCCAGGTTTCTGCACCGCACATCTGTATATATTTCTGGCGGCTCTGTGCAGTCAGTAAGCGCTCTCTGATAAGCTTTACCTTTTCCTTCGACTGCTGAACAATGTCGCTCCAATCAATGCTGATTCTCCTATTTCAAACCAGCCAATCGGCGATCTGCATTTCTGCCATATAATGCCTCGAAAGGCGCCATCTGGATAGCTGGTGTGCATTATTATTATAAGCAAACTTGATTAGGGGCAAATGCTCATCCCAGCTACCACCAAAATCTAGCACACACTTCCGTAACATGTCTTCGAGCGTACAGATGAATAGTTCAGCCTGTCCATATTTGTCTGAGGGTGGAATGCTGTGTTCAAATTAATCTGCGTACCCAGACCTCTCTGAAACGACTGCAAAATCGTCGTAAACTGTGACTCTATAATAAAATTATGGATACTGGCACTCCGTGCAATCTGACTATTTCTCTGATGTACAACTCGGCATAATCTTCAGCCCGGAAGGTAGTTCCTCACTTTGGCAGGAAATGAGGTTATTTTGTCAATCTGTCGATTATCACCCATATAGAATCATGTCTATGTCTGGCACGGGGTAATCCTGCTTACAAAATCCCATATTCACTGCTTCCCATTTCCGAGAGAGGCACAGCTATGTCTGAGTTAGCACAGTTTGTGTTCTGCTTTCACCTGTTGGCAGTTAGGACACTGGGCTACAAGTTTAGCAATTTCTCTTTTCATACCTGGCCACCAGTAGTTCTCCTTAATATCATGGTACATTTTCGTCGCGCCGGGGTGGAGAGAATAGCGGGCGCAATATACCTCATTCATAATCTCTTGCGGAGGCTGCAGAGCATACGGATCACATAGACGGTCTTTACAACGCAGCACTCCATCCTCTGTTACCTGGAAATCTGGCACTTTTCCCTGCGGAATATTGTCCTTGAGCTGAATCGGGTCAGGATCTTCATATTTCCGTTCTTTCACTTCCACAACTAATGATGACATGGCGGTGTTCTGAATTGCATCTGTCGTCCTCTGTTTACGCTGCACGAATGGCTAGGCTAGCTAACTGATGTATCTCCTGACCAATTCCCGCTGCTCGGGCTACAATCACATGGCTCCCATGGACTTACGATTGAGAGCATCACACACAACATTGGCTCTTCCCAGGTGGTACAGAATATCGTCATAATCTTTTAGCAACTCCAACCCGGCGGTATGCGCAGGTTCAACTCCCTCACAGGTGAAGATATCTTGTAGGCTCTTATGATCTGTGAAAATATTCACATGGACGCCATACAAGTAATGTCTCCACATCTTCAAGGCATGGATCACTGCGGCTAACCAAGTGGGGCTAGGGTAATTCTTTTCGTGTTTCCTCAGCGTACGGAAGCATATGCAATCACTTTCCCATGCTGCATCAACACACAACCCAACCCGACGCCTGATGCATCGCAATACACCGAATAACCTTCTGTACCTTCCGGCAATGCTAATACTGGGGCGGAGCTTAATCGGCTCTTTCGGTTCACGGAAGCTCTTGCTCGCATGCCTCTGTCCACTGAAACTTTGCTGCTGCACGTGGTTGGTCGAGAGGTGCCGCGATAATCGAGAACCCTTCAACAAACTTCCAATATCCACCTTTAATCTCTCAGAAAACTGCGGACTTCCGTCGGAGTGGTAGGCCTAAGCCATGTTTTGACTGCTTCTATTTTCTGCGTGTCAACCTGTATACCAGCATCCGACACAATGTGCCCAAAAAGACTATTGAGTTAAGCCGAAATTCACACTTGAACTTAGCATATAAGCGGCGGTCCACGAGAATGCGGGCACTGTCGTAAATAAAGCTGATCTGCTTCAGAGCAGTACACCAGAATATCATCAATAAATACTATTACGAACAGGTCCAGGTATGGTCTGAAAATACTATTCATCAGGTCCATAAATATTGCTGGGCCATTCGTCAACCCAAAAGACATAACTAAAAATTCAAAGTGTCCATATCGGGTTACAGAACACCGTTTTGGGAATATCTCTTTCACATACTCGAACCTGATGATATCCGGACCGCAAGTCAATCTTAGGGAAGTATCTGGCTCCCTGTAACTGATCAAATAAATCATCTATTTTGGGAAGCGGGTACTTGTTCTTCAACGTAACGCATTCATTGCCGATAATCTTTGCACATACGGAGTGAGCCATCCTTCTTTCTCACAAATAGAACTGGCGCACCCTATGGTGAAGTACTTGGCCTGATGAAACCTTTGTCTAGCAAATCTTTCAGCTACTCCTTTAACTCTCTAAGTTCTGCAGGAGCCATACGATAGGGGAGGTGATATAGGCTGAGTGTCGTAACAATCAATAGCAAAATCTATTTCCCTTTCTGAGGGGGAATACCAGGTAACTCATCTGGAAACACATCCAGAGCTCGTTAACCACCGGAACAGACTAGAGTGTCGGGGATTACCTTTGAACATTACGAACTCTGACTATGTGGTAAATACATCCCTTAGTTATCAATTTCCCTCGCTGAAGGTAGGAAATAAGAGCCTACCCTTTGGCGTAGCTGTGCCTTTCCACTTCCACACTGCCTCTCCTAGAAAGTGGAATCGGACCGTCTTGGTCCAACATTCTACATTGGCATAGCACGACACTAGCCAATCCATACCCATTATGGCATCGAAGTCTATCATTTCTAGCTCTACCAGATCTACTGTAGTCTGACGGTCAGCAACCTCTACTGTACACCCTCGGTAAATTCTACTAGCTACAATGGTCACCGACAGGCGTGGATGCGAAATTTCTTTGTAATAATTCTGGTGCATGTGAACTTTAAATTGCCACAAATGGAATTGTTATACCACGCCCGCCCTAGGGGTATGACTGGCACCTGGTACCCTAGAAGGACCTGGACTACTAACTGGTGGGCCTAGGCACATCTGGTGCCTGGCTAGCTCTATCTTGGGTTCCTGAAAACAAGGGCTATATAACGAGGTGTAAACACAGCCTCGACCAGCCCAGGCCTATAGCTACCTGCGAAAGCATCAACAGCTAACCAGAAACATTCTAATATCAAGGAACCTATGCAGGCCGACAAGGCCACCATGCTGTCTAGTCATTTGAAACTCCAGCAAAAGAATATTTGAAAAGCTACGTGACAAAGGCAAGGTCACCACTACTGTCAAACTGTGGCCCCACAGCCAACATAAACAGGAATACTAAACTTAGCTATAACAAATTGCACGGCACGACCGACTCAACTGACCACAGGGAGATAAATACATACAATCTGCAAGCCTCTATGAGTAACAAAAGAAATGATCGGGACAGGGCCCCGACCTACCCATATTGTACATCAAAAAGGGAAAGAGCTACACCTCTGGAAATCAGACTCCGGATGACGGGAGCTGACAACTCAATAGCTGACTGGAATCACGAGGGATCGCCTCCTCGTCTATTAGTACCCATGAGCAGTAATGAAGCGCCCCACTAGGCGTCGTGCGGCGGGTACTGGTATGCAAAGCAACTGAAATAATACAACTAAATACAACTGAATATAGATAGCATAACTAGCAATTCTGTATAGCAGGAGATAGCTGAATCTGAAGAAGTTGACATGAACTGAATCAAACTTTCTACTGCCGATAAGGCGAGAGCGTACACAGCAGAACGCGACGACCTCTTGTCTGTAAGCTAGTATATAGCACATAAATAGATATACAAGTAGCAGAAAAAGAGCCAATACCAACCCCATAAGCCGGATGGCGCCAAGCAAACAAACAATCTATATACCCCTACCCGGGTCAAAACCATCCAAAAATAAGTCACTCCACTCATACGCTAACTAGAGCTCCTCTACCGAAGCCCCCTGGGTCTCCGGCTCAGGCCTTGACCTCCGATATAAGTAACCGTGTCTGAGTCCGAAGGACTCCTGTACAGTCAGCAACAGATAGGGTCTGGTTCCTGGAACACTCAACAGGGCTACCTGAAATAGTAAGCGCATGCACATTCACGGAACAACTCAACGAGGGAAAGAATATATGTATTGGACAGTACCTTGGACACATACTCAACAGGGCTGTCCGGTACTGTAATGCTGATCAGGCTGATATGGGAAAACTTCATCCCATCTTCGTCCAAGCTGGGGGACGGCATACCACCTTGGAGTGACATGCAGCCCACCCTTCAGTGGGCATTACGATTACCAACCCCGGGGGCGGCGAGGACGCTCAAAAAGGGGCCCTCACGCCACATCAAGTCTCAACAAACAAATAGCACATATAAATAGCAAGCATGTATAACTGAAAAACTATAAAATCTGATTTCTTATTCTGTCTCTTTACGTACTATCTTTCGATTCTTTACTGATTATGCGATTATTGTGTCTTTATTTTAACTGTTTGGCTAATCTGTAGCCAGGATACTATCTGTATGAATGGCTAATCTGTAGTCAATATCTCATCTGTCTGAATGGCTAGTCTGTAGCCATAATTCTGTCTGTCTATCTGATTTTACTTTATAACTTTTATTCATCTTGTTTCTTTTATTCTACAACATGCTTGCTAATCATACAATAGGCTATACTGAATCTGGAATGCTAATCGCCCTTTGGCACCTTCTTCTCTATCTTTCGGACTGAATACGATACGACAACGCAAACCAGAATTTACTAAACTTACTCAATACTCAATTGTTCAACTCCGAGAACTCAATTACGGAGTTTACTATGATTCGCAAAGCTAAAGGCTTACTAACTTGCGAAGAAACTGCTTTACATACCTTAACCTCGAGTTATCCGACTGTCGGATGAGGCTCAGTCAGCCTCCAATAACTTCTCCCAACTGCATTCGCCGTAATTAGTACTAAATACAACACTATTCTGAAGGACAATGTCACTTTCAATATATTTATAGCCTAAACTTAGGCTTATCGAAAGACGGTCAAAAACTTACTATTGCTGAAGTCAGAAGGGAGAAGTAATCACTTTACGGCTAGGAGCACATTGACACTAGTTTGGAGCAATTCTACTTACCTTAGTCAGGTAGCTCGACGATTAGTCAACCATATTTCTTGAGCTAAAGCCGTAGGAATGCTGCTTGCTGCTAAATACCTCGGTACCTGAGGTTAATTTGAATTTGGACTACGTTTGACAGCGTAATCGAACGATAATTTATATTACTCTTCGCCTTCTCTGTTTCTCACGAGTTAAAATAATTTAAGGTAAATGATCAATTAAAACTGAAGTGGGGCTTATATACTTTGGGACTTATAAGTCGCATTCAGGGAATGCGATTTGGGAATGCGATTTATAAGTCGCATTCCTGGAATGCGATTTATAAGTCGCATTTTGCCTTGCGACGCGCCGACTTGGCGCTTGTCCGATCTTTTCCCAGGCATTTTTCTAGCACGTATGGCTTTCAAATATGCTTAACCAACACGCGAATAGGCCATCTAGGTGTCGGAAATCTTACGGGGTGTAACAGGTAATCACAAAATAATCGAGAAATAATACAAGAAACAACTAGAGTTAAGGCCTAATAATCATGCAATGCTACAATTCACAATGGTTCAAGTATGAAAATTTCAATTGTTGTCTCACAGAGTTACAATGCAGTGTTCATGGTCTTTCAAGCCTCTAAACACAACAAACTAATCTCACACCTACATTGTTGAGCGGGGATGTGATGTCCTAATTCGTGAGCAATTTAACTACGTGGATGTGGTTTACGGGGTTTATGCCCTTGATTATAGACTTTCGTACCTCTAATCATTTAACCTGACTTAGCTTCACAACTACTTCTATGAACGGTGATGTGACAATTCTAAGTCGGTGTCTAGCTATCATCCCGTTTTATTAATCAATCAAGATAAATTAGGTATAGTTCTATCCTAACTGCGAATCTTATCGTAAAGACAAGAACTTTCTCCCTACATTCTTGTGTTCTAACCTAGGAATACTCTTTCGAGCTTTAACCTAAGCTTAACGAGTTTGTTTTCATGGTGATCAAGCATATAAACAACAATAACTAAGAATGTAAGACAAAACAACAACTAAAAACTCAAACCAAAGATGAGTTCATGCATTTACATTCATATCTTGTAGCCTCAACCCTAAAGGAAGGGTTTTAGCCATTCATGGTCGTACAATTACTCAAAAATATCATTAAAGTAATGCACTTACAAGAGTAATTAAAAGAGAATGAAAAATAATGAACCCTAGGTGAAGTTCTTCGCTTCTCCCTTCACTCCTCTCCGCTTTCCCAAAATATTTTCGTGATAAATGATTTTTAGAGCTAAGTGTTTAATTTATACTAAGTGGGAATTAACAAAAATAGGTCGAGCATGGGACTGCTCGGTACCACGCTGTCCATCACGCAGCAGCAGTTCCGTGGCACGGAGGCATAGCGTAGGTGCACTGGAATGTTGGCTTCTCAGCAGGTCTCGTGTTGCACTGGTGTGCGTCGCCCGGCGTGGCACGCTCCTTATCGTGTGCAATACATGGCATGACACGGCCTGTAGCGCACAGCATGGACTGGCGTGGAACGACGCCAACACGCTGGCGCACTGGATTGACAACTCTCTCTCTCGCGCGCGCCCGGCGTGGCACGGCTCTAGGCTCGCCAATGGCCTAGCGTGACACGCTGGTGGCCTAGGCAGCCCCTTTCCTCTGCAACTTCATGCCGTTTTCCTTGCACTTCTTTTCCAACTTCCTTCTTGTGCATTAACCATCATATTAAGCCCCTCCTAAGCATTTTTCACCTACAAAATAATAGCTAATCATATTGGTTAGTATATGCACTTGATTATTCAAAATCGCATAAGAATGTAATTAATTAAATTGACAAACATGACTAAACTAAGTTATAAAATAGCACTTGGACACATAAGTATGCCCAAAATCAGTCAACTGGAACTGTTATCAATAAAAAGTTATGGGATTTTAAAGAAAAAAAAGAATCAATAAAATTTAGGATTTGGCTCTGCTCCATTAATTTTTGCTCAAGTAGATGTCAATACATTTTTAAATAGCTAACACGTGTCCTAAAAACTATGAAAGGTTGAGATGTTATTTTACTTTATTCCTATTTATATTATATTAATGGAAAAGATGAAATAAATTAATTAAAGAGTGAAGAGTGAAAAACACACATAAAGTATCACGATTTTTTGAGTTTTATACCCGAACTATCATATGTGTGAGTTTCCTACCTGAACTATGGTCAAATGTTTATCATAACACACCTAAAATATCAGTTTCTCACTTTTCCTACCTAATATTTCAGGTGAGAAAAGTTAGCAATTGATAATTGAGGTGTGTTTTGATAAACATTTGGTGATAGTTCAGGTAGAAAAAGTAAGCATCTGATAGTTTGAGTAGAAAAATTAAAAAATATAAATACTTTAAGGATGTTTTTGACCCTTTACTCTTAATTAAATGTAAAAAAAATGGCTCAGATGACTATCAATACGAAGTAGAAATTATATAGATTTTAGAGTATGTTTTTATTTTATTTTACACATTTAAAGGTAGTTTAGATTTGTGTAATGAACTAAATTAATTACTACTAGTACTTTTTCTTATAGAAATTGATATGAGCTTAAACAATTAGCATAAAATGTATTTAGAAATAACACAAGCCTACAACTTTTTTATTTAATAATTGCATTTTGTTGGGTTTGTTCTTTTTTTAGAATAGTGCAAGTAGGAGAAATTACGATTACTTTGCAATTAATAGAATTCAAAATAAATAATAAGGAATAAAGTAAAAGAACATCTCAACCTTTCATAATTTTTAGAACATGTGTCAGTTATTTAAAGATATATTAAGATCTACTTGAGCAAAAACTAATGGAGCAGAGCCAAATCCATAAATTTATAT
>JACEIK010004189.1:56473-99233 GCA_018107945.1 Datura stramonium | reverse complement strand
ATTTTAAAAAAAACTAATGACACATCAATAGACCAAAGGAAATATTGGTTTAAAAAGAGAAATAAATTTAGTATTTTAGAGAAAATATTTGGTGAAAAAACTTTGCTTAATCCGAAACTAATTTTTTAAATCCCAAAATTATACTCTCAATAATTAAACTCTAAGTGATTAAGAAAACCCCATAACTAATTCATGTTAACGAAGTTTCAGCAGATAAACCCAAAAACTTGAAATAAATCACAAAACACATACATCAACAATTAGTCATAGAGAGTTAGATAAATCAAATAACAAATGAAAATGAATAAAGACGTCGTAGGCCTCCCCAAGTGATTTTTTCGCTTGTTTACTTGTTGTCGAATACGGTTAAAGAAGATGAAATGTGATGACTCTATGTAGGTATGGAGAGTCTTGGATTAAGACTCCATATTGCTCCAAATGTGTACATGTAAAAAAAAATGTTAGAGCAATTTCATCACCTCTTCATAACGAGCAAATGAAATAAGTGGATTTAAGAATATATAAACATTGAATCAATAAGGTCGTCACTAAAGTAGTTTATTACCAAAGAATTTACTACCAGCGTACTAAGATAAAACTTTTGAAAGATGGATACCACTTTCTGATCAACAACACATAACCAAGTTTAGATAATCTAAGTATTTTAACATAAAAATGAGAGAACTACGGTAGATGTTCTAAACCAATATTTCTAAATTTAAGAAAAACAAACACCATAAGTATTTGCTATTGCTAAAACAAAAAATAATGTATAGGTTCAATCATTCTTAAGTCTTAAAAATTAAAACACACACCAATGTATTTTTTCATCAATGTATGAAAAATAAAACTAAGAAGCATGACACGATGATGTAAAAGAAAATCAGTATAGAACTCACTCACGTAAACGTTAATAAATAAAAATAAGAAAAAGGTCATATAAAATCTTTATGAGAGCAAGTTAAATGCAAGAGACTTAAAAACATGATTTTATCATGTCATATCAGTTATCAAATTACACTAAAATGACCAAAGACAAGAACAACTCGAAAACATTATTATTATTATTATTATTATGAGTTGGAGGTATATTTGGTAGGTTGACTCGGTGGTGGATTAGGAGGAGTAGCATGGGCAGATAGGTGGGGTTGGGATATCATGAGTAAGGTTGGTGATGGATTGGTGGATTGCGGGAGTGGTTGAGGTAGGTGGAGGATGTTGTGGAGGAAAGCGTTCTTGAACTCGGTGAATCAAGTGATGGAAAACGAGGCGGGTTTGGTGCGTTACTTTAGGCCCAGGATAGAATTGGAGTGTGATGGATTGGTCAAGTCCCTAACCCATTCTACTCCCACGCAGATCCTCGATCTCTTGAGTCGATGGACAATGCCTACTGCGTTGAATAGAAGTTCAATTCTCTTAGGAAGTCTCAGGAGAGTCATTGGGAATCATGATATTTCCGAACCATTTGAATTTGATATGATTGACCACATTGTGATTTTCTTCCTTGAACAACCCAACTACGCCGAGGCAATGCTAAGGATTTGGATCTTGTCAAGTAAGGATGGTCGGCCAGCTCGATTGTCAACACGAATCATCAACTTTTGTTTGGAAATAAAACTAAAACTAAAAAATGAAGCACAAATTATGTTAGTTTCAAAAAATATTAAGTAAAGTCAATGCTTCATATAAAAGTCAAATAAATCATGTAGAAAATAAATCATCAAATAAAGTCAAGTAAGTTGTAAAGTAACATGCAAACAATTATATCAAACAATGAAAACTCATCCTAACGTATATGTGACCTCTTTGTGCCCTAGGTAGGCCTAACATGTATTTGAAGGGTAAATGTACCATAATATGTCATTCCATTGCTTTTGATTAATTAAACAAAATTTATTTCTCCGAAAATAAAGTACAAGAGTAGCATAATATTTATTATATGTTGAATGAATATAATGTAGAGTATCTTTAATCTAAATAAAGTAAAGACAATTTGGTCATATCTAAACTTGTGATAACTTGCGATATCATCACTTCTTGTCAATTGTTGATCGAAGATGTACTCCAACGTAAAGTCTTCATACCTATCATGAAAATGTTAGTCATATGCTACCCTAAAGTGTAATTAGCCAGAGCAATGGTCCATATTTAGGAACAATTATCCCTCAAATATTCACATAGATAATGATAAATTATTACTTAGGGTCGGAAACTCCACTTCGACATTTATGCAAAGCCAACTAACGGGCTTAACACACCAAGGGTATTAAGTTTCTAGGTCATGAAATGATGCATGCTCCTAGTGAATGGATTATTTAGTCTACTCAGGTAAACTAAGAGTGGGTTCAAGAGACATAAGGTCTCCGTGTTTTACTACTCGAATGAGAAAGCTACGCGGTCACACGAAAAATTCCAAACCCCGTGCATATGCCAACTCTCCTAAATTTTGAATTTGAAAGAAATTTGCGAGTGCGTAAAACACACCTAAGGCGGTAATGCAGGATCGTGGAAATTTTCGTAAGTGAAGAAAAATGATACGTAATGATAATTTATATTAAAGTAATAACATAATAAGTAATATCAAACAAGATAAGCATGCAACATCACCATGGCAAGTAATATATTTAAAACAAGCACATAAAGCCTAATTAAACTAAATTTGTTATGGTTAGAACCTGAGTCGTCACGAGTCGCCAAGCCGTTATACTCCATTTTAACCTGATCAAAAATAGTGCAACAGATTCCTAATTAGTTAACTTAAAGAGTCGCCACCTAACTTATTTATGGTTTCCTAAAATGATTAAGGTTAAAACTCCATTTTAAAGTCTATTTCACCTAATCTAAAGGGAAAGTGGTCCTTTAAGACCTATTAAAAATGGTTAACCAATTGTACTTAATTAATTAGAGAAAAAGGTAAATGATGACTGATTTTAAAGAAAATGATTAGAATTTAATTGAATTTAAAATATTATTAGTGGTAAAAGTAATTTTATAGAAGCAAATAAAAAATAATCTAAACTAGCGACATAAATTGGACCAAGAAGTTAAAAGAGATGGAAAGTACTTATCCATTTCAAAACTAATGACATCAATTAATCAAAGAAATATTTTTTTTGAAAAAATATAATTAGAAACCTGACCAAACAGACTATTAATTAATTTGATATACAATCAATAATATTGAATTACATGTTTTTTTTTTTGTTTTTCTAATTTTTTAAAAAATAATTAAACTCTATGATTAATAAAATCATAATCATTAATTCATGTTAATGAAGTTTCAAAGAACATAAACCCCAAAACTTGAAATAAATCATGAAACACATACATCAAAGCAATATTCATAGGTTATATTATTGATAATTTACCAACTCATTAGACTCTAAAATTTGAGTTTTTGCCTAGTTCTCGAGTTGATTATTTGAACCATGCTCTGCTTTTGTTTGAAAGTGGCGCCTCAGGCTCTAGTAAAGACAAAATGGGGTGAAAAAAAGGAAATGAGCAGAAATGGTGAAAGGGGTGTTAATCCTGGGCGAAAACGCCATGGGAAAAGATAGAAGGTCACTTCCTTGCAGGAGGAAGGCCACCGGTGGTTCATGAGTCACCCGTGGCGGATGCCTGCCTGGGCCATTGAATGACACTCGTAAACTTGAAATTGGTATTTAAGGTCCCATGTCTAATAATTGGCATCGGCGAAACACCTGGGGTGAACCGTCGAAGTTCACCGAAATGACTAAAGAAGAAGAGAAGTATCCTAATGGCCCACGGATTTCATCGGTGTGAACCGCCGTGCTCGCCCGTGCCTTAACGATGCCATATATATAATTGTCAATTGTTGAAAAAGGAAGGAAAAGTGCCCTACTTTTAGGGTATAAGAAAGAGTAGTACACTGGGCAGAAAGGGAGTAGAAGAATGTAGAGGAAGTAGATAGACAGATTGAGAGATAAGTCTATACACATCACATCATCTTTTCCTTTAGTCAAGACCATTTTTTAGCCGAGAAAAGGGATTTGATTGGAAAGTTGTAAAAGATAATTTGCTCTCTTTTCTTCTTTGGTAATATTTAGTTTCAAAATTTCGTAGTTTGAAGACATATTTGATTTATCTACTCTATTAAATTCAACGATGCCTTGATGATTGTATTTTTGAATTTCTAACTATGAGAAGCAAAAAATCATTAACTAGGAGGTGTGTGATGATGAATACTTACTGACGGATATAGTCAGAGTTAACTTCATGATGTTCAATTAAGTATAAATCTATTGGATTCCTTTCAATTTATTAATGAAAATCAATTGATTTATGATACGGGTCTATCTACTTTCTGATTATTACTTGATAGAGAATAATTAAGTATTAAGTGAACTAGTAGTGGTGTGGATAAGAGGTTAAAATTGTCAGTAATAGCCGAAATTACTCCTCCTTCCTACCTCAGCAACTAATAGCTAGAATAGTGAAGTTGTCGATCCAAATCAATTTGGGTAAGAATTGTAGCTAGGAGTTTGAGAAAACTTCTAGCTAGGGGGTAGTCAATAGGCCGAAGTCAAGCTACCTATTTTCCTCAGAGATTATTTACGTTTATTGAACTTATGAAGATAACTCCTGACCATCCCACCCAATTAGTATTTCATCTACACCGCACTTAGTATTTCACAGATATTGTCTACAACTTAGTTTATCCTATTTTAAATTCTTCAAAGAAAATTCTTGTAATTTTCTCAGAAAGTTTATTTCCATTTCCTTGTTTTTATGAGCAATCTATATGGTAAGCAATTAACTTCTCAATCGACACTTGAATTCATCACCCCTAGTCCTCGTGTGGAATTCGACCCCGATACTCATCTGATTTGTTTTGATACAACGACCGTGTATATTCTCTGACTTAAGAATATATTTTGGACGTTATCAAAAATGGCACTATTGCCGCGAACCGGCGTTTGATGATCTTTTGATTGTTTGTTGTTGAACTAGTGTGCTTCATAGCTACTTGATTTGATTTTCTCACAGGTTGTTAGGATCTCATCACCTCATGAGCCATTACTCTCAACCAGATAGCTTACTGGAGGGGAACATGGAACTTGACGAAGATAAACTCCTATGATTAGAATAGTAGTGGCGCCATTCGTCACCACCCATAGTAGGGTCGTGTTCTATGTTACTAGCACCATGTTGCACTTACAGATGAAGGCTTTCGGTGGCAAAACCAAGAAGATATAACCTAAGACTGAGGAATTTCTTAGAACTTCAACCAAACAGGAGTAAGTGATGCGTAGCCTGTGCACAAAAATGTCTTGGATTGGGAAGAAGGTGGAGTCAACCGAAAGTGGGCAACACAGACTAAGAGGGGAGGTGTCTAACTCACTCAAACAAAGGAGTTCACACTTGACATCCATCAAGCATTTGGAAGCTCAAACTAACCACCATCGCACCAAATGAACCGTGAGAATGAAAGGAACAATACCTATGACACAATGCTGAATCAAATAAAGATGGTCAATGTATGAATTATTGTCGCAGAGAAGAAAGAGGATTGGAGATGCAACGGAAAACCTGTTTTGAGGTGGGAGAACCCAAAAGTAGTTCACTTAAGACGAAATGATAAATGCCAGAAACGATTTTGAGGAATGAATAAAAGGACAGGCAAAAGAAAAAGGATGATGAGATCCACATTCACGTTGATGATGAAGAAGCAGTATAAAGGCCCCGGTTGATGATAGAGTTGAATCAAGAATCGCACCACCATATCTACAAATCTTACTTTTTACCAAGAAAAAGAAGGAAGATCAATTTAAGAAAAGTTGTTGACATGTTTAGCAAGTCTTCCATAAACATACCGCTAGTGACGCTTGAATCAAATGCCCGTTAAAGTTAAGTTTCAAAGGGAAAGACTCAGAAGTTAAAAAAGAAGAAGGTGGTTGATGGAAATGAAGAGAAAATGCACTATTGTGTAGTGCTATAGTGTGGAACAGACTCAACCTTTCCCTGAAAAAAGGGAAGACCTCGAGCTTTTAGCATTCCATGCACGATTGGGATTTTTGTATTTAAGAAGCTGCTCTATGTATCTCGGTGCGTGATAAATCCATGCCCTGCTCATTTTTAAGAAATTAGGCCTCGAAGTACGAAACCAACAATGAGATGCGTCTACTAATGGCGTATGTGTCAACTGCAAAAGCACCCGTGGAGGTGCTAGAAGATGTACCGCAGAGCTGGAGCAAGTCTATCTTCCGTTGATTTTTTTTTATTCTCTAGATTGTGACATGGATGTGGAAGTTCCCATATTTTTGGGAAGACCTTTGTTGCTCCACGGAGAGCAAGTGGTAGATGTGGAGCTTGAGAGTTAAAATTTCGTGTTGGTGGTGAGGAAGTCACCTTCAAGGTATGTCCTTCACCGAACTCCACCTAATGCAAGGTAATTGAGTATTGCAAAATGTGATTATAAGGATAAGGAATTGGTTGAGCGAGATAGAAGCGGATGATGACCCATTGGAAGTCGAAAAATTGCAGACTATGTCGTGCCACGACGATAAATAAGGCGCTTCTTTGGAGGCAACCCAAGTTTTTATTGAATTATTTGATGTTTTTGTTGTTTTTATTTGTGTAGGAACAGAAATGTAGAAGAGCAAGAAGCGTAAGCTCTCCGCGATAGCTCCGTGTCATGGAGCATGACCTCCACGAAGGCCTTCCGTGACACGCCGAGGCGTAGCTGGCCGGGTCACCGGTAAACCCGCGCCCCCTTTTTAACCCAAAATCCTTTAATTTTCCCCATTTCTTCACACCCTCGCGACCAACACCCCTAAACCCTGTCTCCCAACGTACACGGACTCAGTGAGCAAATTTCTTCCCTTCTTCTTCGATTTCAACAGCAAAGGTATGTTCCTCGAACTTTTTCTCATTATTGCTAAATATTTTGATTCTTGAACATGCTTTTGTGATGAAACTTTGCCCTAAGGATTGATAAGTTCGTAATCAATTGAGTTATGGATTAATGATGTTCATGGATCTATGTGAGTAGATTAACTCAATAAATTGCATGATTTGTTGAAATTCTTACGACGTTGATAACTAGGGTTGAGCATTGAATAAAGAAGAAGAAATGGGTTAAAATGTGAAATATTTTTTTGGTTGTATGTTGTCGAACTGGAGACATTGTGATTGAAGTGGATTATTCTATGGGAGAATATGGATTTTCGGGGGATGAACATAGAGAATTATCATAGGTTGTTGTGTGCAATTTGCAAAGTGCTCATTATTATATACTGAATCGATGAAAAATTTTATAATTCATTGTATGAAGTCCGAGTAGTACAAAGACATCAGAACCATCGACTTGCATGAAATGCACTGGAGGGATGTTGGGAATTTTAAGAACTAAAAAAAAAAAGAAAAAGCATGAATGTTCTTGTGAAATTGTGTTGATCGCGGCTAACGACTAAGTGGGGGGTGATCAAATTAAGCCCAACCTTAGTCGTATTTTAACTATGCCTCAAATAACATTCTTGAATTGTATGTTTTAAATGCACAAAGACAAATGTCCGGAAGGCAGATTAAAAAGGGCGCATCTACATTTGGCGCCAGCAGAAAAGAATAAGAACGCAGTGACAGCTGTTATTCGTGTCACGTACGCCTATGTCCTCCATCACCCGAACATCACTCACCATACGCCGATATCGACGCACCTACGTGGAGCTCGATCTACAAATGTGTGGAGTAGGCACAAGGAAAGTGGCTACCACTGTACATTGCCTATTCCCATGAACAGAGTCCCGAATATGGTCAAGATAGTTTGCTTCGTGTTCCATCCCGGGCACATGATCGATGTCACCCGGTGATAGAGTCATACCATGAGGCGCCGATGAAGGGGCTAGGAAATTAATGTTGGGGCGGTGGATCATCTCCGCCACGAAGAGAGCCCGACCGCACCGTGGGCATCGCAGGTCAGTGGCCTTCTCACCACTTTCCCCGAGGAATTACAGGCATTAGGAGGCCCTAGACTACATCCCCTACTTTCGATTGCTGGTTTCTGATGTTACTAAAACCAAGGCACTCGATACCACTCACGGGCCAGAGCAGCACATTAGCTTCAGCGACATGTCTGGATGATCAATACAGGCCCGAATGTAGGATGCAGATGCTGCAATGGGCAGATTGGTGGAAGGCCCGCAATGGAGGACGAGTTGGGCAAATAATTGGATTATCCATTCAATCGAATGCCCGAGCTATGCCGAGGGAACCGTATTTGTAGAGCCCGTGGATGATGAGACGTCCCTACGGGCGAGGAGACATGCCGAGAGGACTCGACATTGAGCTCTGATGAGGATGGCGCGGGCGATTCTGACTGAGATGAGGCGCTGCACCTGGTTTATGGCGGATTGAATATTTTGATTGATCGTGGAGTTTCACCACCCAAACTTTGTTTTTAATTGTATATATGTGAACACTGCACGTGTTCCGATTAAGTGCTGGGTGGAGTAGTTAGGTGCTAGTCACAGGTTTGTGCTTTTCTGGGATTGTGCCAATTGTGACCCCGTGACTCGTGTTTCCATGTTATGCAACCGATGAAACTGTGGTAGTTGGTGCTGTAATAAATATTTAGCCGTCAGGTGTATGTGTAAATTTTCAATTATATTTGATGTGTAAATTTTTCAATTATATTTACTTTTCTTCTATCAAAATTTTTTTGTTTGAGTTTCTCGGTTTTTATTTTTGGCGTTTCCGAGAATAGTCCCATTGAACCGATGTCGTAGATAGCGACCGTTCCCTATGACGGATGGATGACGACCTGCCTTACTAGAAATTTAGTCGATAGGATTAGTTTTTTTTTCCTTTTTTTCTTTCTTTCATGGTTTTCCAAATGTGTCGCTAATTAATGGTTCGACATTCTTGTTACGCTACATACACATGATTGTAAGATGCAAGCAGATCTGTGATGGAAGACTAGAAGTGTTAAACATGTTGAGATAATGAAATTTAAATTCAATTCGGTGATCGAGGCTTAATAGTGAATTCTTGTAATTAACTCGATTGAAGAGTTTGTGAATATGTCTCGTTGAGCATGTGCGTTGAGTGTGAGGTCTTACTATTCCATTCTATCAGAAGTGTCTAAACTTTCCTAGTGTGTATACTAAATGAAATAAAGGATGTGGATTGTAGGAAAGGATGTAGGCATTTCTTTGAATGAACTTAAAGTTTCTCCCTTATCGCATCTACCTTGGAGTGTTAAACTTAGTTAGCCCCATTGAGCCTTTAGCCTATTCTTTGATAGATACAAACCTAGCTTAATCCCTTTTTATCTCATTAGCCTTTCAACGATGACTCAAATAGGGTCAAATTTTTTCAAAAAAAATAAAAAAAATTCCCAAAGAGTGAAGGAGTGAGAAGTTTGAAATGGAAGGGAAAGTGAATTCGTGGAAAGTTAAAGAAAAGGTAAAAGGTGCACTTGTTTGAAATTGATTAATTAATAGTAGAGAGTAAGAAAATCAATGAATGAAAAAGATGCTTAAATACTCTTTTCTAGTAAGTCGAGTGTGCCTAAAGAAATGGGAACAAAAACAAAGAAGAAAATTCAAGAATGAGAGGATTGAGGAAGAAGCAATGTCCGAAATGAAGGTGGGTGTATTAAAGCGTCAGTGGAAGCTAGTTACTATTATTGGTTAGCCCAATATTTACTAGTTCCTTAGCTTACATTACAATCCATTAAGTCCTACGTGATCTTACATCATGCATCCTTAAATTAGTGGAGTAAAATTAGGGGCAAGCTTATGGTTCACGACATGATGCATGTGAATTCTTGGGAGAGCTGGCGTAATCTTATCCATATACCCTACATGTAGTTCTTTGGAAATCTTATGAGTGCACAATGGGTACTTCTCTTGTGTTGCGAGGGTACATGCTTGACGAGATATTAAAATTTGTGTCGGATGTCTTGATCGCTTGATTTGCACAAGTTTTCCAAGGTCGAGAATCGATTCTTGAGGTTAGAGGTCTTAATGTGGTGTACTTCATTTTAGTGATGAAACCATGCATGCCTTCGATGATTTGTTATCTTAAATAATCCTTATAGCCGTAGCTTGAATGGTCGCACCAAATTAGCTATGCGTGGGTTTCAATTGCATGAGATGTGAAAGTATTGTTCGAGGACGAACAAGGTTTTAAGTGTGGGTAAGTGATCTTGGGAGTGCACTGTACGCCTAAGGATACTCTAATACTTCATTTCTACTTGTTTATTCACTTTTATGTGCGCATTCTCACGTGATTTTATGTAATGAATTTATACCAACCAACATGATTAGTGTTGTTTTTGCGCCTAGAAGGAATTTTTTGGAAGCTAATCTATAAGTTGAAGCATGGAAATGGACTCGAAGCAAGAAGTGGAAGTTGACAATGAAAATCGCCTAAATCAGGGCTCCGCGATGGCCCGTGTCACGCTACCATAGCGGAGGCATTCTCGCCTAGAGAAATTATGTCAAATTCCGAGGTGCGCGTTACCTCTCGTGGCACGGAGTCGACACTCCACGATGCACTCCGTGCCACGCCGAGGTGATTATCCCAACCTCTGTGTTCAAAGTGGAGGTGCGCGATGGCACCGTGGCACGGAGGGAGGCTCATCACACGCCGTGCCACGCTGATGCACACTGAGCCGATTCATGGGAGGTCCGCGACAGTGGCCGTGGGTACTCTGAGGTGAGGGCCTCGACATACTCCCGTACACGCTTTTTATTCCGGATAAATTTTCACTAGTATAAATATCACACTTAGGTTTTATTTTAAAGAGATCGACATTTGAGCAAGAACGTGGTTAGTGCAAACTGGAGAAGAAGAATTACTAGGGTTAATTCTCTTCCTTTTCTCTTTAATTTCAATTTCTATTATTAATTCTACTTGTTTGAAGATGTTTAATACACAAATGTGTGGCTAATTCACCTCTTTGATGAGGTTAAAGATAATTGTAGAGGAAATGCACTAATTATTTCAAGCTTTTCATCTTCTCTATAATTGTTTTTCTACCAATTCTTGTTTTTACTACGTTAATGTTTGGCCAATGCTAATGTATATCTTAGAATTCCAATTTTGATTATGAAAGGGAAATTAATTGATAGATGTGAATTGTGATATGATCTTTTCTTAGTTGAGAAAATTGAGAGAAGATTTACATTAAGAATAGAAATATATCTGTAATGTCATATTAGTCATTTATGGAATTTGTTATGTATGGCTAGAGCATGGGGTTTTTGCATCACAGAAATGTGTAATGTAAGTCTAATGATTCTTTAATTGGAGAGGAGTCGAAAGATCTAATCCTTAGGTTATTAATTCCTGACTAACAACCGTAGAGAAGATTGACTGATTCTAACTAATCAATTACATCCCTGCATGTTTGCCTTAACCTCAGCTTGTTCATTGCTATTGTTCAGACTTTAATTTACAAATCTTTACTTAGGTTCTTAGTAACTATTAATAGTGACTCATAAAATATTATTTGTTTGGTTGTCTACATTCATAGCGATATCGTTCACTAAAAATTAGGATAATTACTACCATAATTCAGTCCCTGTGGGATCGATACTTGACTTGAAATAAAGACACTTTACTACTTGTACGACCACGTGCACTTGCGTGTAGTTTGGTCCGAACATTTATTAATGACTTTTCTATAATTCCTATGATCCTAAGGCCTAAACTACACCGTTTTAAGCTCTGAATAGTGAGTTTCAAGAAGGGTAAGTTCATTCTAAGCCATTCCTAATCCATGAATGCAAGTTTAGAGGTTTTGGAGAGGTAATAAAGCCTAGTTCTTCAAGTTTTTCATCAATTTTTCATTGGGAAATCAAGGGAGTTGTAGAATCAGTTCTTCTCAGGTATGTAGGGTTATGAATGGGTGAAATTATTCACACCCATGTCCAGCTCCTCTCTAATTCATGAAATTCTATTGATAATTCTATGGGATTTTATTCCAATTCTTATGAAATCCTTACGATCTATCTATGGGTTAATCCCTCTCATGTATAAATTCATGCTTTATGAATCATGGTCATATTTTATAACTATTTCAATTATAAACCTTATGGATTTAAATTTCTATAAAACAATGCCCAATTATGTATGTTCATGATAAGTCAAGTTATGATTTCATTATAATCTTGATGTTCTTTAGCCCATTATGATTTATGACTTATGACGTGATTTCTCTCAAATACTCATCATGAATTTATGAATATCAAGTATTTAAATATTTTACAAGTATGCATGAATTTCATGATTTGTGGATTTATAATTATGGCCGACTCACGAGCTTTATTTCATGGCTAGTTCACGTATTTCAAGCATACTTATGATTATCATAATCTTAAATAGCCTATGAATCACATATATATTATCCTATGAGCATTATATATGTTTTCAGAGTAGTATTTAACACCGAGTATACCCGGGGTCCAAGCATATCTTGAATCTCAGAACTACACGCCAACGTAGCCACTATGGGACCTCTATGATACTGTCCCCTTTGCCCGAATGGGCCTTTCATTGCGATATCACACCTTTTTTCATGGTTCTACCCTTGTAAAGGTACATACACTCTCCCCACTAGGGGTTTACAGGTCATGCTCCATGTGTGCTCATATGTGGTATGTCGGTTATAAGAATCTCCCACTATTCCTCATGATTTATGCATGGTTATGATTATGTACTTTGGCTCAAGTCATATTTAATAAAGCTTTTCTCTTATGATTATGAATATGATTGATTTACAAATGTTTTGAAAACCTTGAGCCTTATGTTTACATTATGATATTTACGTTATGATCATGTTGTCCTACTCTCATGGACTCTTATGTCTTTTTAACAGTCTGTTTTACTTACCTTGCATACTCGGTACATTCCACGTGCTGACCGCATAGTCTATGCTGTATCGTCTCATAATACAGGTCCGAGGGATCTTTCTCAGTAGCTTCCTTAGCCTCTACTTTCTCACTCAGACCTGCCCAGCTAGCATTGGTGAGTCCTCATCCTCCGAGGACATTCAGTATTCATAGTTGTTATGTTTGCCTTCAATATCAGACTTGTCGGGTTAGTTTGGGGTGTTGTCCCATCAACCCATCAGATATGTGAGAGACTTTCAGACTTTGTGTAGTAATCAACTTGTCATATATGATGTAAATTCTAGTTCTGATTTTATATTGTGATTAGACTTTCACTATGTTAGTTATGTTGATCTTCCACTTTTATTGATTGAGTTAGAAGTTCTATTCATGCCATGGGTCGACTTGGAGCCTCTCGGGGTTCCTTGTCTCCTGTCTTGATCCGGAACTACGTTCAGGTTGTGACAACAACATTGTATGACAAATTGAAATGTAAAAATTTGGGGGAAAAAGGAAAGTACAATATTGAATCTAAATTTATAAAACTAAGTTGAAAAAAGGATTTGTTGCAAGCAATAAAAAAAGGGCTTGGGATGTGCAATAGATGAAATGTTAATTAAAGTAGGATTGATTCAATTTCCTTAACTTTAATTTCTAGCATGTATAGCTTGGATCAAAGCACATCCTCTTATTTTTCTACCATAAAGATGTTTTTTCCTTGAGTTTTCTCAAATCCCAAGGTCCAAATAAAACTCAGCCACACCAAGCTTGAGGAAGGATCAAGCTATCTCTAGCCTTAACCCTTTAATAGAGTGAGGATGCGGGTTTTAACTATATCTAGATCAACTCCACACATCCACACTCCAAATCCCCACTATAGCATCCTCACCCGTATCTCACTCTCCTTTTTCAAGCTCAAGCAAGATAAGTAAATTAAACTAGTGTTTGCAACAACTAATTTCATATTAAAATTCAGAGGAAACTATAGATCCATGCATTTAGAGTAAAGTTAAGAATAATTGATCAATATCCAATAAAAGTAAACACCCATCAAGAATAAATCCTAACTAGAAAATAAGCTACTTATAAATGAAGATAAATCAATGATATTTATAGATAAATCATCAATAGTCATCATCATGAATAGTAAACTCAAGCTTTTAAATATACAACAATGGTGAATTTTTTCCCTAGAGAACTTGAAGAAGAAGGAGCTCTAACTTCTCTCTATATTTTCTTTCTCTACAATATAATGTGTACTATTCAAAAATAGGTGTGTACAATTTAGGGTGATAAAAAATCTGCAATTTTGTTGTGCACAACATCCCACATATGCCCTTGGAAGCTTCTAGGTACTTTGAAAACCTTTCTGGATATTTTTGAACTTCAATCAGCGAAATGGTTTACTTTCCATTCACCTTTGGTTAGCAGGTTCCAATGTGGTTCATATGTGAATTGTAGATGCAACTGTGCCAGATGTCAATCCGCGGCCAGCAGGTGTAGAGAAAGTGCAAGGAAATCTCATCTTCTTTACACCTGCGTTAAGTAGGCTCAGATCCATGTCTAGCCGGTGAAAAGTATGTCCAATGTAGTTTGCTTTAAGTTCAAATCTTTTATTATCTTTGTTTCCTTCAAATACATTCATAGAGAAGAAAAAGGGCATAAAAACTTTCTCAATTGTGTGAAAACCAAGCAATAGCTCATGCTTAAAATCTTAATGAGTTGATAAATTACAAATTTGTCAAATCCCCAAACTTTAACCATTGCTTATCCTCAAGCAAGACATTCCCTCACAAGAAGTATTATTTTAAGATTAGAACATCATGAGAGTTGCATACAAAATCATTATGAATCAAGACAATCTAAAAATCACACATCGACTCAAGAAAAATAAAAAGACTCAAAATATGTTGCACAAACTCAATTGGCATCACCACAAAAACTTGGCAAATATCCTTATCATTCTTTTAATTCAAAACAAGGGGCATTTTCGTTCAAATCAAAATCAACAAACATCTTAAGTTATTGATATTCAACATTCAAGGTTTTCCTAGAAATTCATCGCACGACTTATCTTATTCATACCTCTCAATTAAAATCAAGACTTGCACATTCTTACTCTATGGATGTAATGCTACTCACCGCAAGAGAGAATCCCACTCACATTCATGCAATTGGAAAAAAGGGATTATAAGATGATTCAAATACGCTCACTCTCTCAAGGATATTCAAGTGTACATATATCAAACCATAGGCTAGCCCTTCATGTAACTCGCCACTAATGTAGATTTTCCAACTTTCGAATCACTAAGGACTTGCAGGTCGTAATGAAGGCTAGGGGTAAGGGTAAGACAACTTTTCGTTTTAGTGACTAGAACCTCCCTAATGCCTTTGTGATACACATTAAACCTCCCACTCACATATAGCGAGTCAAATCCACCTTATCCATCTTTTTTTTACAATCCATGTTCCCCAAAAAGAGTCACCCTTTAAACACCTTCAATTTCTTCATCAAGCCTCTTCTATACAAGAGGTAACACCATTTAAATCATTTCTTTCTTATATGATCAAAGGTTTTTCAACCAGCCATTTTATTTTCACATCAATCAATTGGTGCTACCTTACATTAAAGCTCACTTCTCTTTTTCCATTTTGTACACCCCAAACTTAGGCTTTTTCCTACATCACATTTCATTTTTTCATCTCCAAATCTTGGGATTCAAGCCCCTATTTTTTCATCACTAGCAATTAGGGAGGAACGGGTGCCAAAATAGAGGATTCACAAAGGGTTTAAGGCTTGTAATGAGGTTTTCAAAGAAAATGTTAAGGCTTAAAAAAGTTGGTTTACTAGGATTGATGTTAAGGGAAGGTCATTTTGGTGGTGAAGTGACTAATCAAAAAGAGCCAAAGGTTATCTCCCAAGTTTGGATACATCTAGGATTTCACCTTGAATCACATTTATAGCAAGTTCAAAACGATAAGCATACACAAGAATCAAACAAAACCTTACAACATAAGGCATCACACTCAAAGGAGCCTAGCTATTCTCAAGGTCAATTCAAAGGAATGACTTTTAAAAACCTATTCCGACTTTTTCATACTCGTTTTATGAATCAAAAAGTCAAATAAAGAATGTAGAAACCATGAAAAGAGAATGCTCTTTTCCAAATTCATTTTCCCCTTTTTCTCAACAATCACAATATTTAAGCGAAGTAATTTTTTTTGTGGTGGTGCCTCTCAAAATGAGTGAAACAAGGACTCAAAAGGATAACTAAAATATGAAATTTTTTCTTAAGAAAGTTTCCTATCAATCCATCATACGGAAATGTCACCCATTTCAGCACAAAAATAAAATAAATAAAATTTTCTCCTTGGGAAAGAATCGTGGTATAAATAAAACCCTCAGAGTTTATTCACTAACTACGATCTACAAAGGAGATACTAAATCGAAAGCAATGATGAGTTAAGTAGCAAGTAATTATGATTTTCCCTTAATAATAACATCACCTAATCTATCATAGGGCCAAATCACGCATCACTAATAAGTGGGTTACTCAGACTTCACCCCCCAACAAAAATAAAGCATTATCCTCAATGCATAAGGTTGAACAAAATAAGGAAAGAATGGGTGAAAAAACTCCCTAGTTTGATAAAGGCATCTGTGTTGGAACTGCAGACAGTACAGCTAAACCTGCATTTCGCAGGTGGGACGTAGAGTCCCTTCTTTCGAACCTTCTCCTGCCAGGCATTCTGGAAATAACCTGCACCAGACCTGTGTTTCACACCTTTAGATCTGTGCTGCACAGGTCTAGTGCAGATGCATCAACATTGAGTATTAATTCCTTCCAGGTATTCTGGTTGGCACATGCACTGGACCTGCATGCTGCACATATGGATCTGCATTTCGCAAGTCCAATGCAGATTCTTTGTTTTGGCTCCTTCCACTTTTTGTCACATTCCACACCTACTTTAACCTTGCACAAGCAAAAACAACTTAGACATAAAGTAAAAAAACTAATTAAAGAAAGAAAAAAAAGCACTTGGGTTACCTCCCAAGAAGCGCCTGATTTGACGTTGCGACTCGACGTCATCCATTTTACCACTTTTCTCTCCACTTTGAGCTTATGAATTGTAGCCTTAATTTCTTTTCTATTTTTCTATTCCATTTGAGGGGTGATGGTGTAAAGTGAAGGAACCAAGAAATAGATGTCGCATTTTGTATTTCTTGGTCCTTAAAGGAGGGATGTGATTTGATCTTGTTGGCATGACAAACTTTAAGATGAAACTACTTTGATCTTCCTTTTCAACTTCCTCCATAGACTTGGTTACCTCTATTTTCATATCATCAACCAAGTTCAACATTTAAAAGTGATTGGAGGGAGGTTTAAGTCGGTCTACTCTCAAGCATGCTTCCTTCTTGACATCCTCCCTCTCAAGTGCACTAAAGTCCTCACAAATGGTTTGATGGAATTGTCTTTGTAACTCTAGTGTCACTTCTTCGCTTATGGCATCTTGCATTATCGTTGGGTTGGTTGGTTGGCAAATCGCCCTTACCTCTTCAAAGTCCACCTTGACCCCTTCTTCATTATCATATTGAACTTTTTCCCACGAGTCAGTTAGGACTAGCCCCCATTGTTCACTCCTCCTTGTTATGCTTCTCAACATCTCCTCAGCTTCTTCTTTTAGAGAACTATAGCTTCCTTCTTGAGGAGTCGATAATTCCATGGGCATTGAGGAGTAGACATCTTTCTCCTAATTAGATTCCCGCTCCAAAAAATCTTGGAGCATATATTCCATGTGGTCCCATGTAGTGCTTTGTCCCTCACATGCCATGACATCATTCCTATCAAGCTCAAGAGCACAACTAGCATTTGTGTCATAGAAAGTGTATTGAGAAGTGAACTCATTGGGACAATCACCCCAATGTCTACTATGATCACCACATAACGTGCAATTACACACATTATAGGAGAAATAAGGTGCACACATCTCTCTTCTAGGGGCATATTTATAATCTTTCCAAAGATGGGGTCCTCCATAATAGGGATATAGGCTAAAACCACCAAATCTCCTTTCATTCCATGATGCCATAATTCAAATAAAAAATAACAAAAGTAAAAACAAAACAAGATGCTCAAAAATTTCTAATTAAAAAACAACAATAGGCTATCAATCCTCATTCCCCAGCATCATCACCATTTTTTGATAATGCTCAGTAGAACTCTCCTGATTAAGGGAGGTGGTAGCGATCGTGGTAAAAAACAAATTCCTAACAAATGTCGGGGTCAAATCCCACAGAAAATGAGAAGAGATCGTCCCTAGAGTTGTAAATCAGTCTAAACTAATGAGAATCATTGTATGAAAAATTGAAATGCAAAAATTTGGGGGGAAAAGGGAAAAATAATATGGAATCTAAATTTATAAAACTAAGTTGAACAAAAAGTTTGTTGTAAGTAATAAAAAAGGGCTAGGGATGGGAAATATATGAAGTGTTAATTAAACTAGTATTGATTCAATCGCCTTCACTTCAATTTATAGAATGGATAGCCTGAATCAAAGCACATCCTCTTGTTTTTCAACCACAAGGATGTTTTTTCCTTGTGTTTCTAAAGTCCCAAGGTCTCAATCAACAAACAACCACACTAAACTTGAGGAAGGGTCAAGCTATCGCTAGCCTTAACCCTTTAATGGAGTGAGGATATGGGTTTTAACTATATCTAGCTCAATCCCACATGTCCACACTCCAAATCCCCACTATAGCTTTCTCACTCATATCTCACTATCCATTCTCAAGCTCAAGAAAGATATGTAAACTAAACTAGTGTTTGCAACCACTAATTTTCAATTAAATTTAGAGGAAACCAAAGATCCATGTGCTTAAATTAAAGTTTAGAACAATTGATCAATACACAATTAAATTAAACAGCCATCAAGCACACACCCCTAGCTATCAAATTAGCTACTTATAAATGAAGATAAATCAATGATATTTATATATAAATCATCAATAGCCATCATCATGAATAGTAAATTCAAGCTTTTAAACCTGCAATACTGGTGGGTTTTTTCCCTAAAGGACTTGAAGAAGAAGGAGCTCTAACTTCTCTCTATATTTTCTCTCTCTACAATATGATGTGTACTATTTAAAAATGGGTGTGTACAATTTAGGGTGAGAAAAATCTGCAATTTTCTTGTGCACAACTTCGCATATATGCCCTTGGAAGCTTCTAGGTACTTTGGAAACATTTCTGAACGTTTTTCCTTTCAATCAACGAAATAAGTCACTTTCTCTTCACTTATGGTTAGCAGTTGCAAATATGTGATTCACAGGTGCAACTGTAGGGGCACCTGCATTTAGCAGGTGCTAATCTACGGCCTATAGGTGTAGAGCTAGTGCAAGGCAGTCCTATCTGCTTTACACCTGCGTTAGCAGATTCAGATCCGCAGCTAGCAGGTGAAAAACATATCCATTGTTTTAGGTTCAAATCCTTCATTATCTTTGTTTCCTTCAAATGCCTGTGTAGAGAAGAAAAAGGGCACATAACCTTTCTAAATTATATGAAAGCTAAGCAATAACTCATGCTTAAAAGCCTAATAAGTTGGTAAATACTAACTCATCACATGTCAGGGGAATGTGCTTTCCCAGCTTGTTGAAAGTGTAGTAAGAACAACATAGGAGAGTTCTTGGTTGGCTCAGATAGTTTCTTTGGGTGTGGGAAGCCCGGATACATGCACATAGATTGTCCTTCAACTAGATAGGGTGACGGTAGAGGCCATGCCCCAGCCACTACTTCTGCAGCTTTAGCAGCTCAGCCACCCCAGCAAGGCGCATCTTCTAGTGTTGGTGGAAGACAGTGCAGAACCGGTTTTATGTTCTATCATCCCACAGGGAGAAGGAGAGTTCACCAGACGTGGTCACTGTTATATTATGAATCTTCCATTTTGATGTTTATGGATTGCTAGATCCAGGGGCTACATTATTCTCCATGACTCCTTATGTTGCTATCAAATTTGATGTCAGTCCCAAAATACTATCAAAAACCTTGTCAGTGTCTACTCCTATTTGTGAGTCAGTTATAGCTTGATGGGTATATAGAAATTTCTTTGTCACAGTTCTTCAGAAAGTCACCTCAACCGACTTAGTAGAGTTAGACATGACGATTTTTATGTTATCTTCAATTTTGATTGTTGTTGCTTGCTATGCCTCAGTTAATTATAAAACCCAGTCAGTAGAATTTTGATTTTCTAGTGAACCAGTCCTAGAATGAAAGGGTAGTTCAGGAGTGCTTGTAGGTCGCTTTGTCTCCTACCTTAATGTCAGAAAGATGATATCTAAGGGTTGTATATATCATTTAGTTGGGGTTAAGGATTTTAAGTCTAAAACCTCAACTCTTTAGTCACTCCTGGTGGTGTGTGAGTATTTGAAGGTGTTTCTAGATGATCTACCTGGTGTCCCTCTCGAGCGGGAGATTGACTTCGTTATTGACCTTCTCCCTGATAAGTAGCCTGTATCTATTCCTCCTTATATAAAGGCTCCAACCGAGCTAAAGGAGTTGAAAAAACAGTTGAAGGACCTCTTAGATAAGGATATCATCAGGCATAGTAAGTCTTCGTAGGGTGCTCCAATCCTATTCATGCGGAAGAAGGATGGTTCTATCAAGATGTGCATTGACTATCGATAGTTGAACAAAGTCACAATCAAGAATAAGTATCCCCTCTCTAGGATTTATAACTTGTTCGACTAGCTTTCGGGTGCCAAGTGCTTTTCAAAAATAGACCTCAGATTCGGCCATCACCAGCTCAGGGTTAGGGAGAGTGACATTCCAAAGACAACCTTCTGGACTCGCTATGGTCACTATGAATTTGTAGTTATGTCTTTCAGACTAACGAATGCCCCTATAGCCTCTATGGAATTGATGAATAGGGTGTTCAAGCAATATTTGCATATGTTCATCACTATCTTCATAGATGACATCCTTGTGTATTCTCGGAACGAAGAGGAGCATGCCACACATTTAAGGATTGTGTTATAGATATCGTCATCGATTTTCTAAGTTTATCAAGTGTGAGTTTTGGATACATTAGTTGCATTTCTTGGTCGTGTGGTGTCTAGTAAGGGTATGCAGGTATACTCTAAGAAGATAGAGACGGTTAAGAACTGGCCTAGACCTGTTAGCCTTACTGACATCAAGAGCTTCTTGGGTTTAGCTGACTACTATCAGAGGTTCATAGAGGGATTTTCATCCATTACTGCACCTTTGACTAAGTTGACTCAAAAGAAGGTAAAATTTTAGTGATCCGGTGCTTGTGAGAGGAGCTTTCAGGAGCTAAAGGCTTCACTCATTTCTGCCTCAATCTTGACTTTTCTTGAGGGTATGAATGGCAATGTGGTGTATTGTGATGATTCTAGGATTGGCCTTGGATGTGTGTTGATGCAACATGGAAAGGTAATTTCTTATGCCTCTAGACAACTTAAGACTCACGAGAAGAATTATCCGACTGATGACCTTGATCTAGCAGCGGTGGTGTTTACGTAAATATTGGGAGACATTACTTGTATGGAGTGCATGTTTATGTGTTCACGGATCGCAAGAACCTTCATTATAGTTTTACTCAGAAGGTCTTGAATTTTCGGTAAAGGAGATGGCTTGAGTTTCTTAAAGACTATGACATGAGTGTTCTTTACAATCTGAGCAAGGACAATGTAGTGGAGGATGCTCTTAGTAGGTTGTTCACGGAGAATGTGACTCATGTAGAGGATGAGAGGAAAGAATTAGTGAAAGATATCCACTGGCTTGCACTTGGGATTTGCCCTACTGATTGAGCAAATGGTGGTGATATCGTGAGAATGGTGCAGAATCTTAGGGGTCAAAAGTTAAGGCAAGGAAAGATAAGGATCCTATTTTGGTGAAATTGAAGGAAGTGGTCCGAAATCAAAAAGTTTTCTCCTAAGGGGGAGATGGTGTACTCCGATATCAGGGCTGATTATATATTCCAGATGTGGATGACATGAGATAGAAGATGTTGAGAGAGGCTCATAGCTCTTGGTATTCTTTCAATCCAGGTTCTACCAATATTTATTGTGATCTATGGAAAGTCTATTGGTGGAATGGCATGATGGACATTGCAGAGTTTGTGGCTAAGTGTTCGAATTGCCAGTAAGTGAGGGTTGAGCACCAGAGATTGGGAGGTATGCTTCAGGATATTAGTATTCCTACTTGGAAGTGGGAAGAGATCAATTTATACTACATTATAGGATTTCCATAGACACACCGACAATATGATTCTATTTGGGTGGTTGTGGACCGATTGACCAAGTCAACATATTTCTTACTAATTAAGACTATAGGCTTAGCCGGGGATTATGCTAGACTATAAATTTGGGAGTTGTTTAGGTTTCATGGAGTTCTGTTGTCTATCATCTCAGATAGGGGTACTCAGTTTACCTCTCAATTTTGGAGATTATTTTAGAAAGGGTTTGGGTACTTAGGTCAAGCTTAGGTCAAGCTTAGCACAACTTTTCACCCACAAATAGATGGTACGGCTGAGCGGACCATTCAGACTCTTGAGGACATGTTGAGATCTTGAATGATTAATATCAAAGGTAGTTGGGATGACTACTTGCCTCTCATTGAGTTTGCCTACAATAACAATTACCACTCCAGCATTCAAATGGCTCCATTCGAGGCTCTCTATAGGTGGAGATGTCGATCACCTATTAGATGGTTTGAGGTAGGTGATGATACATTGATTCAGTTCATGAAGCTATGGAGAAGGTTTACCTTACCTGAGAGAAGCTGAAGAAAGATCAACCTCATTAGAAATCATATGTAGATGTTAGGAGGAGAGAGCTTAAGTTTGAGGTTGATGTCTGGGTGTTCCTGAAGGTGTCACCCATAAAGGAGTTATGAGGTTTGGCAATAAGGGAAAGCTTAGTCCCTGATATGTTGGTCCTTATAGGATTCTGAGGTGGGTTTGCAAGGTGGCTTATGAGTTGGAGTTGCCCGCCCAGTTAGCTTCGGTGCATCTAGCATTCCATGTGTCTTTGTTGAAGAAATGCCTTGGCGATTCAACCTTAGTTGTACCGTGTAGAGCATTGGGGTGAAAGATAGCCTTACATATGAGGAGGTTCTAGTTGAGACCCTTGATCGTCAGGTTCACAAGTTGAGGAACAAGGAGTAGCTTTTGTGAAGGTTTTATGGAGAAATCAACTAGTTGAGAGAGCTACATGGGAAGACGAAGTAGATATGATGTATAGATACCCGCATCTCTTCCCTTCTAGCTTAGTTCCAACATGAGGTACTAGTTTTCTCCTTAGTACTCTATTTAGTTTTGTTTCAAGTTCATTTCTTTCAGTTCATTTCATGTCTTAGTATGCATGTATGTTTCATGAATTCAGTTTAGTCTTGTATCTCAGTTCGGAGTCAGTAACTCTGTCAGCTTTTAGTTTATAGCTTTTCAGTTCTGGAATTGCAGCTTTTTCCCTATATTTTCAACTTAGTTAGCCTTCATTCGAGGATGAATGTTCCCAAGGAAGAGATAATATAACACTCTGAAAGTCCCTAAGATCAGATTCGAGACTTGAAGCAGGAAACTAGTAGAAATGGCACCAAGCCATTGTGCGACCCTTAGGACGGGTCATTGTTAGTACCAATGAGTTATTGGTTGGCTCATTAGTAGATAACTTCAGAATATTATCAAAATTCACCCGGAACCAATAAGTAGATTGTATGACCCGTCATTAGGTTGTATCAGCCATTGGTTTTAGTCATTGGAGTAGGTTTATGGGTGATTCAGAGCAGAATAAGGGAACAACGGGTAAACCAACGACCCGTTGGTTGGACTAACCATCGGTGGTATGGATTGTGGGTTCTACTAGCAGGATTTTTAATTAGGCAATCTAGGGGTATTTTGGTAAAACCCTATACTTTTAACTTCTAAGTGACGTCATTTTGGAGATCCTAAAGTGTGTATTAGAGAGCTTTACTTAGCTTAATTTCTTACTCCTTTCAAAAATACCTTAGTTGAGAAATGAAGCTCTCAAGGCAAGCTAGGGTTCTTAATCTTCATCTTCTCTAAGTCTCTTGGGTCTCCATTCTAAGCAAGAATTCCCTCAAGCGCAGGTATATAGGGTCATAAATGGGGGGTTTCTTCCACCATCATGCCCAATTTTGAATCAATTTCATGAATTCAAGTCTCCAAGCTTGATTATATGAATTTCTAGGGTGTGATCCAATGTTGATGAAGCTTCTCATAATCTTCTATGAATTTAATTCTCTTAAGATTCAATCCATGATATATGTTTATGATTACATGTTTTATACTAAATTCTCTTATGAATCTATAATTTCAAGTTATGATGATTTACTCAGTTATGCATGAATTTCATGAATCTTAAGCTTATGTGTCATAGCCGGTGTACGACATTGTTTTCATGGCTAGTTCACGTATGTCAAGTATATTTATGAATTTCATGATTTTAAACTAGCCCATGCAAAACCAAGTATATTTCATGATTGTGAATATGAGAAATATGTATGTTTTGGGAGCAGTACTTAGCATCGAGTAAGTTGGGCTTCAGCATACCCAAGTCTTAATACTACGTGCCAACACAGATATGATCATGTCATGGGACCTTGCCACAGAGTGTTTTCCCGCATGAATGAGCTCATCAGTGATATCATGCCTTTATCGTTCTTTTCCCTGACAAGGCTTAGAACGACTCTGCCAACTTAAGCAAGATAGTTGAGCATCATGTGCTCATTCATGATGGTGTCGATTATGAGTCTCCCATTATTCCTCATGTTTGAAGTTATTCATGTTTAGGATTTATAATATTATGCTTTATGGTATTTTAACCCATTAATCAGTTAATGAGATTTTACTTTTGATTTCAAACATATTGAGCTATATGATTTTACTTTCAAAAACTTGGGTCAATATGCTACAATTTATGATGAACACCACATGTTTATAACTGTCTCACAATTATGATTTTAGCATGTTATCATTAATCTCATGTTTTACTTATCCTACATACTCAGTACATTCCAAGTACCGATTTCATACTTTTATGCTATATTATCTCATGATATAGGTTCAAGTGACTAGACTCAGCCTCGCCTCTAGATTCTACTCAATTCTAGCCCTATCAGTTTTGGCGAGTCCTTATCATCTGAGGATGTCAGTTTGATACATGCTTTCTTTATGTCTTTTAGTTTCCAGACCTTAATGGAGCTAGTTAAGGGTGTTGTCCCATCAGCTCATCATATGAGTAGAGGCTTTCAGACTTGATGTTAGATGTTTCAGTAGTTTTGACTTGTTGTCCCTTTTAAACGATATATGATGTGCTAGACTTTTGCTTATGTTAAGCTCATGATTTATTTCTGCTCAGTTTATGCTCTTAATGCTGTTATGCATGTATCATGGGTTAGCTTGGCGGTATTTACTGTTCTAGGTCCAATGTTGCATTCAAGGTCCAAGATCGAGTCATGACAGTAATGTCATAGAGGAATATTGGATTTCATAAGAATCAATGAGATCAAGGTGTAAGATTTTCACTATAACTCTAACTCATATATGGAGGAAAAACTCATAGACATGAATAACGTAGCATGGGGAAGAGTAATGAGGTTCCCACATAGACATAGACTCACATAACTTATCCTTGGCCTCTCAATTATCACCACAAAGCAACAATCCTTTTATAATGTCAATCTACAATAACTATATTGATAGGAACTACAATCAATATCTTAGCGATGAACTTTATGTCATAGAGGCTTTACATCAAACACTCAGAGGGCATAGGAAATTTGAGCCTCCTCGGGTGGGGTGTCCTACCACCCACCTTTATTCTACAACCCCTTAACAACATCCATAACTATAACAAGTCCAACCAAAATAACCACTTTCATCCTCAACACCGAAACAATCCTATAAATCCTAACCCTAGGTCATCACATAAACTCATGACTTTCTAGCACCGACCCATGAGTACTGACCTTAGTACATACCTAAGGAGTAAAAAATAATATCCATTAGGAGAGTTGCTTACCTTGGAGGAAGGAGGAGCGCTCAAGATTCGAAGTCTTGTAACTCAAAAATTGTTCTTGACCTTGCCAGAGGAGAGAGAGAGGCTTTGATGTCCAAAATATAGAGAAGGTCATGGATTGGTGTTGTAATATCATGGATATGTTTCTCCATACATAGAAGGGTTTTGGAGAACTTTTGGAGCTGTTGGGGTCGAGTTGGGTGATGAGTTGGTAATTTACCAACTCATCTGGCTCTTAAGCACGTGTTATTGCTTTGTTTGAATGTGATTTTGAAGGATTTTATGCCTTCTCTTCTCTTCTATGCAGAAATTTAGTTGAAACAAAGATGATGAAGGATTTGAACTTAAAGTGATTTTCCAGAAGAAAAATAGGTGACATGCGCGCCACAGGTCCGCACCTACATTTAACAGGTGCCACATAGGAGGATTTGGAAGTTGTTCTAACAAGACCTGCGTGGCACAAGTTGGTATGTTCGGACCGCAAGTGCTACACAGGAGGCCTTGAGGAAATATTGCCTAGGCCTGTTGATGTACCTGCGTGCAGCAAGTCCATATCCGTGGAATATAGGTGCCAAGACAAATGGGCCACGTCTCCTCTGAAGGGAAGAATCTTCCAAGAAGTCAAGAACGTACTTGAGAAGCTTCGAAGGGTGTTTCGAGAATCTGTGCAAGGAATATATACAAATTTTTTACCCCATTTGTATTGCACTACATCATAGAGAATATCGAAGAGGAGAGATAGTGATAGAGATAGTACATTTTTTTTTCACTTTCTTCTTCATCTTCTTTATGAGAAAACACCATTGTTGCAGATTTTAAGTTGGAAGTGATCTTAATTGCTTAATATGAATGGTTTTGAGAAATTCTCTATTGATATAATTTTTCTTCCCTTAATTATGAGCAACTAATTTCTCTTCTAAGGGTGTGTGGGAAATGGGAATAATGGGAGTTTAGATTGAATTGAGTATTGACTAATTGATCTTAGATTTGATTAGAACGCATGGATCTATTGATATATTCAAGTTATAATCTAAAAATTAATGATTGCAAATACTAATTGAGCTCTCTAACTTTGCTTTTGATTGAGAAAGAAAAGTGAAGTTGGGTAAAACTTCAATAGTGAGGATTTGGAATTTTTGATCTATGGGTTGGAGCTAGAGATAGTCTACACCCAATTTAAACTCCATTAAAGGGTTAGAGCTAGAAATAGTCTAAACCCCTCCTCAAGTATTATTTGGTAGTTTAGTAGATTTTGGCTTTGGGGTTTGAGAAAACCCAAAGTAGACACACTCTTTTGGTTGAAAAACTTAGAGTGTAGTCAAAACCAAGGCTATCCATACACTAATTGACTCTAAGGCTCTTAGTTAATACCTATCAAGTCAACGCCTTAAGAAATTCACACCCTTAGTCTCCCATTTTGTTAGCAACAATCGTTTTCCCCTGCTTTGATTTTATATTTTCATTTTATACTAGTTCAAACCAATTCACCAAAAATTTACTTTACGTTTAGTCATGACACATGCTTGTGTGAACTAATTTAAAATATTTGGTGAATCTAGCCTCCAATCCTTGTGGGATTTTGATGCTGGGCATATTCTTATGCCCATTTGCCATGTTTTACCCATATTTTGCCTTGTTTTGAGTTCATAATACTTATGAAATATATGAATTCATGTTTCATGTGTCTTGTTAGCTAATGAATATTTTTAGATGTTTGAGTAGGAAACCAAGGAAAAATGACCCAAAAATAAGACAAGGTATGAAGAAGAAGAGTTTGCAAAAGTTGGCCTCGGGCTATAGTTGGTGCGTGGCACCCAACACTTGTGTTTCATAGAAAATACACCAAAGTTGGTGCTATAGATGGCGTGGGGCGCCAGGTAACTTAGCTTTAACAATGACAATTTGACTAACACCTTGGCGAGATGGATGGCCTGGAGCCCCAGAAGCATTACAGACTTAGGAAATCTTTCCAACATTCTGGGGCTATGGATGATGTGGGATACCAGAATGGTCTTGAAGCTCATAAATTTTGACTAACACTCTTGTGCTATGGATGGAGTGAGGTGCTAGAGGTATTTAGAAATGCCAAAAATTGGTTGATTCCTTGGAGCTATGGTGGGAGTGGGCGCCCGGAGCCATTCTTCAGAGGAAATTTGACTAACTCCTTGGGGCTATGCATGGGGTGGCACACCAGACCCTGTTGGATGGGATTTTTCTGATTTTTAAGCCAAGTACTTGAGGGCAAAAGTGTCATTTGAAGGTTCACCTATATATATAACATCTAGGGCATTTTTAGAGGGGAATTCAATATATCGTTCATCATTTTTGAAAATTGTAAATGCAGCTTTAGAAGAGAGACAAGTTCTACTTAGGTTTCTTCTTTTTTTTTCTTGTTTTACGAAGAATGATGACGTTATCTTTGTTTTTCCGCTTGTATATGAGTGGCTAAATGCCTATTCTAGGGTTTTGGCCATAGTTGATGGTTGACGTTTGAAAGACTGATTATTGTTAGTTTTGATTCTTCTATAAAGATTGTTTATATTTACTTGTTATAATTGCTTATTAACTAGACTGATCAACTTGCCGGTAAATATGTTGGCTTTTGGTTGAACTTGGGAAAAGGAATCGGAAGAGTTAAAAGTAAATGTAAAACATGAATTTGAAGATTCTTTGGCCCATTGGTTGAAGTTAGAAGTTGTTGTTGAGGATATAGATATCCCCTTCAACCCTGTTTGGTTGAAGTACAAGTAGGCATAACCATTGTTTCATGTTTCTCTTGCGACCATAGGGATATAGGTGTTAGGGTTCATGAGATAGTTGTTGGATTCTATGGAGAGTGGCAAGAAGTGGGATAGTAACTTGCAACTAGCAACCTTAGGAGGAATCAATCTATCGTAATCATATCTTGAGAATTCAACCTGATACGAAAGTGCCAATTCCCTAGATTTTTAGCATAATTTGAAGTACAATCAAGTCTGCAACAATCTTAGTTCTTTAGTTGATTTTGCATTTCAATTTTTTCTAGTTTAATTCCCCAAAACCATTCCCCAATTATATTTGTTTTATTAGAATAGCGAAGTAAATAATCAACCTTAAAATGATTGATCTGACAAGTCTCTGAGGGATCGATAATCGGGACTTTCAATCCTATATTACTTGATGACCATGTGTTCTTGTGTGCGCTTGGGCGACATCATGTTTTTGGCACCATTGCTAGGGACTTGAAGATTGATTGATCGTTTGTAGGTTAGGACTTTTATTCCGCTATTCTGTATTTTACATTTTTGTTTGTTTGTTTGAGAAGTTATAGGTGCTTTTTGCTTAGTGTATGCCAAATATCAGAAGTCAAGAACCAAACTTGGCTTCTCTTGATCCTGAAATTGAGAGAACCTTTCAAAGGTTAACAATGAAGAATAATGAGCAGGCACAAGGCAACAACTAGGAGAAATTTCCAGTGTTGAATTTTTCTATGCCAAACTTGGAGAACGCTTTTAAAGTGATCATCAAGCCAGCAATCATTGGATACTTTGTGTTGAAGGAAGGGACTGTGCGGTTGGTCAAAAACACTTGCGAATATAAGGGCAAGCCGCACGAGGATCCTCACAGGCATCTGAAAACATTCATGGAGTTGAGTAAGAACTTTCACTAATAGAACATGTCAGATAAATATGTAAATCTCACGTTGTTTCCATTCTTGTTGATTGGTGAGGCCAAGGAGCGGCTTTAAAATGAGCGAGCAGGTTCCATCATCACGTGAGAGGTTCTTTCCAACAAGTTCTTCTCTTCAAGGAGAACTAAGAAGTTGAGAGGGAAGATCTCTGGTTTTGTGCATAGAAATGGTGAGACCTTGGCTCACACATGGGAATGATACAAGGCTATTTGAGATATTTCCCATACCATATGCAATCGAAGAGATTATCGGACACAACTTTATAGAAGGGCTGAAGCCAGAGTCCTAAATCTTGCTTGATGCTACTGCATAGGAAATTTTTTATCCAAGAGCTATGATGAAATTGAACCTTTTTTGAACCTGATGTGAGTAGGGAATCAAGACTATCAGGACTCATGTAGAGGATTCACAATAGCCAAGGTGCAGGGAAAGCTCGAAGTAGATGATGTGGCGGCAATCCAAGCAGATATAAGTTAGCTGGTGAATGTGATTAGAGGGCTTGTGACTACACCAGCAAGAAGTCAGGTTCAACAAGTCCAGAATCCACCACCATCATGTGAGGTGTGTGGAAAAGACCACGCTTATTAAGGTTGCCCACTAAACCCCGAATATATATTTTTTATAGGACAACAAGGTTGTGGTCCGAGAATCCACAAGGATATCGTCTTTGAAGACAATGATGAACATATCCAAGTATTTCTTCAACACCCTGTTCATCAAATTCATGAAATCTGAAGGAGCATTTTTTATTCCAAAAGACATAACTATAAACTCATAGTGACCATACCGCGTCCTGAAGGCTATCTTCGAAATGTCACACTCCCTAACTCTGAGGTAGTGATAGTTGGATCTGAGGTCTATCTTTGAAAAATACTTAGCACCCTGAAACTGATTAAACAAGTCATCAATCAAGGGGAGGGGATACTTATTCTTGATTGTGACCTTGTTCAATTGGCGATAATCAATACACATTCAGAGAGTACCATCTTTCTTTCGTACAAAGAGGATTGGAGCACCCCATGGGGACTTACTAGGCCTGATGAAACCCTTATCTAAGAGGTCCTTCAATTGTACCTTTAACTTCTTTAGCTTAGCTGAGCCATTCTGTAAGGAGGATGGATGTGGGCTACATATCAAGGAGAAGGTCTATCCCAGTTAATCTCCTACTCGGGAGGGACTCCTGGTAGATCACCTGGGAACATCTCTAAATACTCATATACAATCGGGAATGACAGAATAATTGGAGTTTCGTCCATAGAATCCTTAACCCAAACTAAATGATATACACAAACCCTTGGAGATCATCTTCCTGGCCTAAAGGTAGGAAACAAAATGACCTACAGGCACTACTGAACTACCCTTCACTCTAGGAATGGTTCATCCGGAAATCAAAACACTACTGATCGGGTTCTACAATTTACCGAAGCATAACATCAAAGTCATTCATATCATACTTTATTAGATCGGCTGAGGTGAATTTTTGAAGAACTAAAATCGAGCAACTTCTATATACTCGTCGTGCTATAACTGACTCACCAATAGGAGTACAGACTGAGAAAGATTCTGAGAGGATTTTGGGACTGTCACGGAAACTAATAGCAACAAAAGGAGTCATGAAGGAGAGTGTGGCCCCTGGAACCAATAATGCATAATCATCAAAAAGGAAAACTCGTAACATACTTGTGACCACATCCATTGAGCTCTCCTGCTCCAGGCGTGATGAAAGTACTTAGAAATGGTTCTAGCACTGTCTGCCATCGGCATTAGATGATGCACCTTGCTGAGATGGGCGAGCAGCTGGAGTTGCTGAAGAGGTGGCCGGGGCACGGCCTCTACCATCACCCTATCTAGATGAAGGACAATCCTTGAGTCTATGAACAAGATTAGCACACCCAAAACAAGCATCCTTACTGACCAAACATTCTCTCGAGTGGTTCCTTATCACACCTTCTGCAGGCTAGAAATGTGCGCTCCCCGATCATTCTCTCTTAAACCCTAGAGCCTGATGTTGTACCCCTCTGATCACCCATGGTCCTGGATGGAACACTAGCTGATGATGGATCTGGGATTGATGACCTCTAATGTGACTGGGAACAGTGTCCACCACCTATCCTCTGCTGTGAGAACTTGAAGTTCCCTATCCTAGCCTTCTTATGTTATACTCTGAAAGCCCAAGGATCAAACCCGGAGTTGAAATATAGAAAATTGGAAATCGAGCACCAGGTCATAGAATGAGTGGTTCTGTGACCCGTGGGGTAGACCACGAGTCATGAGGAGACTCATGGTGAGGTTCAGGGTGTGAGTTGAAAATTTGGGTTTTTGAAAGTCCCCAAGAACCTGACCACGAGTCGTGGGAAAAGGTTAAAATAAAGTGAAGAAAACTTGGCAGTGTACCCTACGAACGGTCACCACGAGTCGTGGTCGTCCACCACGATCCGTGGAATGAGTCGTGGTCAGCCAGTTGGATATGATTTGAAATTTGGGGAGTGAAGGTGATGAGTGGTGGCCACGAGTCATGGTCACCAGTAACGATTTTGAGGTTCCCCGTGATGAGCTCTAGGTGAGTTATTGGCAGTGCACTCGACGACTGATGCCATGAGTCATGGTCTTAGGTAACGATTCATCTAGTCAGCTATTTTCTACAAATTTAGTAAGGGATTTTCTGTAATTCTTATGATCCTAAGGCCTAAACTACATCATTTTAAGCTATGAATGATGAGTTTTAAGATGGGTAAGTTCATTTTAGGCCATTTTTACTCATGCATGCAAAGTTAGAGAGCTAGAGAGGTGATCAAGTTCCTTTTCCTTCAAGTATTCCTTCAATCTTTCATTAGGCAATCAAGGAGTGGTAAAATTAGATCTTCCCCAGGTATGTAGGGTTATGAATGGGTGAATTCATTCACACCCATGCCCAATCCCTCTCTACTTCATGAAAATCTGTAAGTTGTTTGTATGGGATTTTTACCCAATGCATGAATTCTTTAAGTCAATGTCATGGGTATGATCTAGGTATGTTTTATTTGATGAATTATGAGTCATGGGAAAGTTTTATCATGTTTCAATTGCTAATCATGTTTACTAGTTTTCCAAAGTATAATTCCCATTCCTGAAAGCTTATGAGAAGATGAGATTTATGAAGTATGTTCATGTATGATGGATTTTTGATGAGAAAAGTATGTTTTCCATCTATCGATGTAATGTTCATGTTTTCAAAGTGAATCAAGTTAATTTCAAGCATGTTAAAATATTGTGCAAGTCCATATGTTCAAGTATGATTATGATTTTTGATTTAATTAGCTTACCACATGATTTTGGAGTCAAGACTCTTAATTATGTTCATCTTGTGGTATGGTTGAGCCAAGGCTCCTCATGTATGATTCATATTTATATGTATTCATGATTACTCAGCTTCGTCAATAGATGATGGTCAGCTTCATTAAAAAATGATGGAGAGCATATGCATGTTTTTGGGAGTAGTGTCTAGCACCGAGTAGACTAAGGGTCATTCAACCCTATGCCTCAGAACTACGCGCCAACATAGGTATGATCAGATTATATTGGGACCTCCTATGTGAGATATCCCCTGCCCCAATGGGCCTTTAGCTTGATATCGATATCATGGTAGTGTCTCTATCCCTAGCAAGGCTTTAGACGACTCTTCCCGCTTGAGTGTAATAGTCGAGACCACGTAAGCTCTATCGTGGTATGTCGGTTATAAGACGAGTCTCCTATTGTTCCTCATGATTTCAATTATGCATGTTTATCACTCATAATATATATACATACATACATATATTCTACAGCAGGTTTGACCCAATGTTCAGTTTTACTTATGATTATCAGATTTCAGCTTTGGGTCAATCGATTCAGTCATGATGTTATGTTATGTTCAAATCATGATTTTAGAAAATAGCATGCAAGCCCTACTTCTAGATTCTTATCTTGTTTATGTTTTATATCATGCATGTTTTAAATGATTTTCACTTATTTAAGAGATTTTAATTACCTTGCATACTCGGCACATTCCACGTACTGATTTGGCCTCATATCAGCTAAAGGGAGTCACACACATCTGGTTTCGACAGTGGAAAGATAGTAGGGAAGCCAGAGAAGGCCCTATCACTTGGGAGGAGTTTCAAGTTACTTTTCTAGATCGGTTTTTCCCTCATGAGATGATGGTGTTGAAAGGAGCTAAGTTCTTGAATCTTAAGCATGGAAGAGGACGGTGCAAGAGTATGCTCTTGAGTTCACTCGTCTGTCAAAGTACACCCCTGAGCTAGTGGTTGATCAGAGGGCGCGAGTGAGCAGATTCGTTCATGGAGTTGTGGGCTATTTAGACAAAGAATGCAGGACCGCTATACTCCACCACGATATGTATTTCCCTCAGATAGTCTTATACGCCAAGTAGATGGAGTTAGCGCATGAGAAAGAGAGAGGCCAAGAGGGCCAGGACAGATAGTTATAGATTCTCTTAGCCGAGGCTAAGGGATAGGCACCAACAGCAGACCCACCAGAGATCTTCAGCCCAGCATCTTCAGCGATGAGAGTGCCATCCATACCTAGTCACGATCAGAGAGGGCGAGCATCAGGCTCGAGGGGTCAGAGCAGCAAGCCCGCGGATTCCAGCATCCCAATTTGTGACAGGTATGATCAAGGTCACACGGGTCAGTGCTTGGTGGGTACAGGAGCTTTCTTCGGGTTTGGGAAGCCCGGACATATGCTCAGAGATTTCCCAGTAGCTAGACAGGTGTCACGACCTGAACGGAGGCCTGGATCGCGACACAGGACAAGGAGCCCCAAGAGACCCCAAGTCGACCCATGGCATAAACATACATCTAACTCAATAAAGAACTGAATAACCATCAATACAATCATAGAGGAAGTATAACATGAATATAACATCCGAATATAAAATATGAAGCTGAATATATACATATGTCTGAATGGCCTCTAAACATGATGAGTTGATGGGACAAGACCCCAACTAACTCAACAAGCTGAAACTAAAATACATAAGGAAAAGATAGGGAGTCTGGTTCTCAGACGATGAGGGCTCACCAATAAGCAGACGCTAACTCCAATAAGATATATAAGAGCGGGGCTGAACCTGAGAGTCGGGTCCTGTATCATGAAATGATACAGCATAGAAAGTATGCGGTCAACACGTGGAATGTACTAAGTATGCAAGGCAAGTAAAACCGTTAAGCAAGTCAAATCGTTTAAAAGAAATGCATCAATTAGACATAAACATCAATAAACTGAGAGTAGTCATGCATGCATCCTTTCTGAAATCATGATCATTTCATAACATACAATACATAGCTTTATAACATAAAACTGACTCGAATGACTCAAAACTGAAATATGACAATTATAGAAAAGCTAAACATTGAGTCAAACCTTGCTTTTAGAACATGCATGAGTATATAAGAATCATAAGTAATGAATATGCATATCTGAATCATATAAAACAATGGGAGACTCATCACTTAACCGACATACCACGATAGAGCTTACGTGGTCCTGACTATCACACTCAAGTGGGCAGAGCCGTCCAAAACCTTGCCAGGGTTAACGACGCTACCATGATATCAATATCAAGCTCATGGGCCATTAGGGCCGGGGATATCTCACAAGGGAGGTCCCAATAATATAGTAGTATCTTCCTACGTTGGCGCGTAGTTCTGGGGCATAGGATGGTCGACCCTTAGCCTTCTCGGTGCTAGACTCTTCTCCCAAAAACATGCATATGCTCTACATCATATATAACGAAGCTCAACATCATCTATTAACAAAGCTTAATAATCAAATACATCTTAAATACAAAATCATGCATATGAGAAGCTTTAGTTCAAAACATACCATAAGCCGAAAACATAATTGGGAGCCTTTGCTCCAAAACCATGTGGTAAACTATGCATCGGAAGATTTAACTCAAAACATACTACAAGCTAAAATATAAAATTAGGGAGTCTTCGCCCCAAAACAATGTGGTAAGCTTAGTTTGGGAAAATCATCATTTAACTTAGCATATGGGCATTTCCCAAAGCTTTATCATACTTAGAAGTGCTCAATTCTCATCAAAAAACATAATTATAAACATGGGTAGCTTCAAATCATGCATCATAAAATCTCATCAGTTTCACATATACTTCGTAAATCTCACTTTTCATGATCATCTCATCCGAGGGCTTCAACATTCATAAGACTAGAAACATAAATTTAATTGAAATCATTACAAAATTAGCCATGCTTCACAATTCGATAATAAAATCATAATCAATTCATACCCATGTAAAGAAATTGAAGATTCATGCATTTGGGTAGAAACCCTATAACTTGATCTTAGGAATTTCTCATTTTAGATAGAAATTGGGCATGGGTGCGGAAGAAGACACCCACTCATAACCCTACATACCTGGAAGGGATTGATTCTACCACTTCCCTGATTGCCCAAGAAGGATTGAATGAAAACCTTGAAGACTTTCTCTAGATCACCTCCTCAACCTCTCAAATTTGCATGCATGAAAGGAAATAAATTAGAATAGGTTTTCCCCCTCCTTAAACCCACTAAAACGAGCCTTAAATGACGTAGTATAGGCTTTAGGGAATTAGGAATTATGAAAAGGCCCTTACTAAATTCGTAGGAAATTACTGCCAAGTGGTCCTAACGGATGACCTGACGACTCATGGTCCGGGCAACGACTCGTCACCTTGCTCGTCAAGTACATTGCCTTATCTAATCTCCTGGGCTAGTAACGGGTCACTTAACGACTCATCAGGGGTGACCACGACTCATGGTCACCAATCTTGGGTACACTGGCTTACTCTCTGGAATTTCTCATCTGGCTGGCAATAGGGGACCCCACGAATTGTGGTGGCTGACCACGACTCGTGGTCACCACCCATGAAGTACATTGTTTTCTTCCTTCTCTTTTCCTTCTCCTTCACCCCGTGGATGACCTAATGACACGTGGTGTCTGACCACGAGTCGTTTCCATGCCCGCGGAGACCCTTTTCTCAAAACTTCCCAACTCTTCACTGGCCTCCCCCACGAGTCACCTACCGACTCGTGGGCTGTCCTCACGAGTAATCCCATGACTTTTTCTGAGTTTGCAACATCAGTTTTACATTTTCCCCGTTTAAACTCCCGGTCCAATCTTTAAGCTCCCATGGAATAACAATATCTCCCCCTTGGTAACATTCGTCCTCGAATGTTAGAAACAAGCATAAAATAGAAACATGCAATTATCATATTCAAATATTGATCATTTAAACCTTAAACTAACGGAATGACTACCTCCGATTCATATCACATGGATGAACAGAATTCGCAAATCACATACACACCCATATATATAAAAGAAACTTGTGTGCATAACTGAACATGAAACTAATAGAGTCGTAGAGCAAAACTAATACCTCAACTTGAGAATAAATATTGGTATTTAGCCATCATATCCTCTTCGGCTTCCCCACATAGCTCCCTCAACATGTTGATTCCTCCATAACACTTTAGCTGAAGCTACTTCTTTGTTCCTCAGCCAACTAACCTGACGATCCAGTATTTCAAATGGAACTTCCTTATAGCTAAGGCTATCTTTTACATCAATGTTGTCCACTGGGACTATTAGAGTTGGATCTCCCAAACATTTCTTAAAAAGCGACACATGAAACACAGGATGCACGGAAGATAGCTCTGAGGGCAAGTCCAACTCATATGCTACTTTACCAGCTCTTCTCATAATCTGGTAGGGACCAATATAACGGGGATTGAGTTTCCCTTTCTTCCTAAACCGCATGTCTCCCTTCATGGGAGATACCTTCAGTAATACCCAATCGTCCATCTCGAACTCCAAATCTCTCCTCCTCACATCAGCATATGACTTTTGACGACTTTGAGTGGTTTTCAGCCTGTCCCTTATAAACTGAACCTTCACCATGGCCTCATGGACCGAATATGTCCCTATCATAGCTGCCTCACCAATCTCAAACCATCCGATGGGCAATCTACATCTCCGCCCATAGAGAGTCTCGAACGGTGCCATTTAGATACTGAGTGATAACTGTTATTGTAAGCAAACTCGATCATGGGAAAGTGATCATTCTAACTACCTTTGAAGTCCATCACACCATGCTCTCAACATGTCCTCGAGAGTCTGGATTGTTCATTCCGCCTGACTATCCATTTGCGGTTGAAACGATGTGCTGAGCTTAACCTGAGTCCCGATCCCCTTCTGAAAAAACCGCTAAAACTGGGAGGTAAACTGAGTACCTCAGTCTGAAATAATGGACAAGGGGACTCCATGTAACCAAACCAACTCTCAGATATATAGCTTCGCATAATCATTCGTCGAATTTGTTGTTTTCACAGGCAGGAAATGTGCAGCCTTGGTCAACCTGTCTACCACCACCAAAATAGAATCATATTGTCGGCGAGTACGAGGTAGGCCTGTAATTAAATCCATATTAATCTCTTCCCACTTCTAAGTAGGAATGTTGATATTCTGAAGTACGCCTCCCGGCCTTTGATGCTCGACCTTCACTTGCTGACAGTTCGGGCACTTGGCTATGAATTCTGCAACATCCTTCTGCATGCCATTCCACCAGTATATTTCCCACAAATCATGATACATCTTGGTGTCACCTAGATGAATAGAGTATCAGGATCCATGAGCCTCATGAAACACCCGACTCCTCAAATCATCAACATCTGAAACACAAAGGCGACCCTGGTACCGCAGCACACCATCTCCCCCTTGGGAGAAGACCTCCACCTTCTAACTTCGAACGGCTTCTTTCAGCTTTACCAACACCGAATCCTCATCTTGTCTAGCTTTCACATTAGTCATCAAGGATGATTCTAATCCGTTTTGCACAACAACACCACCATCAGTTGAGTCGACCAACCTAACTCCCAACCTTGCAAGTCGATGGACATCTTTCACCAGCTCCTTCTTACCCTCATCCACATGGGACACACTCTCAATAGAGAGACTACTGAGTGTGTTTACTACCACATTAGCCTTACCCGGATGGTAAAGAACACTCATATCATAGTCTTTGAGTAGCTCTAACCACCTCCTTTGTTGTAGATTGATGGCTTTCTATGTGAACACATATTGTAAACTCTTGTGGTCCATAAACACATCCACATGGACCCCATATAATTAATGTCTCCATATCTTCAATGCGAACACCACCGCCACCAACTCTAGATCATGGTTTGGGTAATTCTTCTCATGGATCTTTAACTGTCTTGAGGCATATGCTATCACTTTCCCATGTTGCATCAATACACACCCGAGTTCGATTCTCGAAGCATCACAATATACCACAAAACCATCGGTACCCTCGGGTAGGGTCAACACCGGTGTTGAAGTGAGTCGAGTCTTCAACTCTTGGAAGCTCCTTTCACAAGCCTCCGACCATTGGAATTTCACCTTCTTCTGAGTCAACTTGGTTAATGGTGCTGCAATTGACGAAAAATCCTGAACAAACCTCCGATAGTAGCCTGGTAAGCCCAAGAAAATCCAAATATTCGAAGGATTCACCGGTCTGGGCCAATTCTTCACCACCTCGATTTTCTGAGAGTCTACCTTTATTCCCTCACTCGATACCACATGGCCCAAAAATTCCACAGAGTCCAACCAAAACTCACACTTGCTGAACTTGGCATACAATTGGCGATCCTTGAGAGTTTGAAGCACTATTCTCAAGTGAGCGGCATGCTCCTCCTCGCTCCGAGAGTATATAAGGATGTCATCAATGAACACAATCACAAACATGTCTAGATATTTCTTAAACACCTTGTTCATCAAGTCCATGAAAGCTACAGAAGCATTCGTTAGTCCAAAAGACATAACTACAAACTCATAATGACCGTACCGCGTCCTGAAGGCTGTCTCCAGGATATCACTCTCCCGAACACTGAGCTGATAATACCCAGACCTGAGATCAATCTTGGAGAAACACTTGGCACCTTGAAGCTGGTAGAAAAAATCATTGATTCTGGGTAAAGGATACCTATTCCTAATGGTGACCTTATTCAATTGTCGATAGTCAATGCACATTCAAAGCGAACCATCTTTCTTCCAAACAAATAACACTAGTGCACCCTATGGATACTTGCTCGGTCTAATGAAGCCCTTATCTAATAGGTCTTCCAACTGTTCTTTCAATTTTTTTAGCTCAGCTGGAGCCATTCTGTAGGGAGGAATAGATATAGGCAGCGTGTCGAGAAGAAGGTCAATATCGAAATCAATCTCCCGCTAGAGAGGAACACCTAGCAAATCCACAGGAAAGACCTTGGGGTACTCACGTACAACTGGAACTGACTGGATAGTCGGGGTTTCGGACTCAACATCCTTAACCCTAACTTGATGGTACATGCAACCATTAGAAATAATCTTCCTGGCCTTAAGGTAGGAAATCAAATGACCTACAGGCACAGCTGAACTACCCTTCCATTCTAAGATTGGCTCACTCGGAAATCTGAACTCTACTGCCCGAGTCCTACAATTAACTAAAGCATATCATGAAAATAGCCAATCCCTGCCGATAATAACATAAAAATTGGTCATGGCTAACTCTATCAAATCTGCTGAGGTGACCTTATGAAGGACTGAGACTGCGCAACCTCTATACTCCCGTCTATCTATAACTGAGTCACCTACTAGAGTAGAAACTGAGAAGGGTTCTGACAGGACTTCAGGTCTGACTCCAAAGCTACTGGCCACATAAGGTGTCACAAAAGACAGGGTAGCCCCCGGTTCTAGCAAAGAATAAACATCAATATGGAAAACTCGCAACATACCAGTGACCACATTTGGGGAGACCTCTTGCTCCTGAGGGGATGCTAAAGCATAGAATTTTTCCTAGCGTTGATCGCCAGTTGTGCTAGTAGATGCCCCTTGATATGCTGAACGTGCGGGAGGGGATGTTGAGCTAGAAGGTGGGCCTCTGCCCACAACCTGATCCTGTCTCACAGCTACACAATCACTAAGCATGTGTCCGGGCCGACCACACCCGAAACAAGCACCTGAACCTGCCAAACACTGGCCTATGTGCCCTCGACCACATTTGTGACTAGCTGGGATGCTAGAATCTAGGGTCTACTGCTCTGACCTCTCGATCCTGGTGCTCTCCCTCTCTGATCATTCCTAGTCTTGTATGGAAAACTCAATGCCGAATATTCTGGGGTTGATGATCTTTGGTGGATCTGTTGTCGATGCCCACCTCCGGATCTCTACCAATTTTGTGGTCCTCGGTCCTAGCCCTCTTGGCCTCCCTCTCTCTCAAATGTGCCGCCTCCATCTGCTAGGTGTACAACACTATCCAAGGAAAGTCCATATCCTGGTGAAGCATGGTAGTCTTGCAATCTTTGTCCAAATAACCCGCGACTCCATAGACGAATCTACTCATCCGCATCCTCTGATCGACTACCAACTCTGGGGAATATTTCGATAAGCGAGTAAACTCAAGGGCATACTCTTGTACAGTCATTATCCCTTGCTTCAAATTCATGAACTCAGCTATCTTCATCTCCTGAGGGAAGAACCGATCTAGAAATACAACATGGAACTCTTCCTAAGTGACCGTACCTGCTCCCGCGACCCTTCTATCCTTCCACTGACGAAACCAGATGTGCGCAACCCCTTTTAGCTGATAAAAGGCCAACTCGGCGTATTCCACCCCATTCACCCCCATGACTTTGGTGACCTTGACAATCTCATCCACGAATTCGTGTGGGTCCTCATCCACCTTGGACACAAGGAACTCCAGCGGGTTCATCCGCAAGAAGTCTCTGACTCGAGTCGCCGTTGCGTTGCCATTTTGTGGAACATGTGCAATGGCCTACTGATTGACTTGAGTGGTCAAGGCTTGCGCAAGCATCTGAATAGCGTCCGAAACTCAGCATGGGTAGCTAGTTCCAATGCCAGGGGCTCTTGAACTGGTGGGGCTTGTTGATGCCCATGACCATTGCCATCCTCGTGGCCTTTACCATCTCCATTCCTCCTTCTATTCATTCTTCGAGGAGCCATGATTCTGCAATTGCAAATAGCATGAATCAGAAGTATAGAAATACTTTTCATCACACAACATAGATCATGAAAGAAGGGAACATTTCCTAAACGTCTCATAGCCTCTTCGTCATAGGTGTGGCGCGCTTCACACCCATAAAAAAGACTCTACTTAACGTGGATTTCAGACACCCTACTTCAAACCTATAGTTCTGATACCAAGTTTTCCATGACCCCAATGGAGGCTCAGATCAGACACGGGACAAGGAGCCCCGAGAGACCCCAAGTCGACCCATGGCATAAACATACATCTTAATTATTTAAGAACTGAATAACCATCAATAAAATCATAGCGGAAGTCTAAAATGAATATAACATCTAAATATAAAATCTAAAGTTGAATACATACATATGTCTGAATAGCCTCTAAACATGATGAGTTGATGGGACAAGACCCCAACTAACTCAACAAGCTTAAAATGAAATACATAAGGAAAAGATAGGTAGTCTGGTCCTCAAACGATGAGGACTCACCAATAAGCAGACGCTAACTCCAATAAGCTATCTAAGAGTGGGGCTGAACCGAGAGTTGGGTCCTGTATCATGAAACGATACAGCATAGAAAGAATGCGGTCAGTACGTGGAATGTACCGAGTATGCAAGGTAAGTAAAACCGTTAAGCAAGTCAAATCGATTAAAGGAAATGCATTAATTAGACATGAACATAGGTAAAGTGAGAGTAGGCTTGCACGCATCCTTTCTTAAATCATGATCTTTTCATAACATACAATACAAAGCTTTATAACATCAAACTGACTCAAATGACTCAAAACTGAAATATGACAATTATAGAAAAGCTGAACATTGAGTCAAACCTTGATTTTAGAAATGCATGAATATATAAGAATCATGAGTGATGAATATGCATATCTGAATCATATAAAACAATGGGAGACTCGTCACTTAACTGACATACCATGATAGATCTTACGTGGTCCCGACTATCACACTCAAGTGGGCAAAGCCGTCCAAAACCTTTCCAGGGCTAAGGACGCTACCATGATATCGATATCAATCTCATGGGCCATTAGGGCTGAGCATAGCTCACAAGGGAGGTCCCAATAATATAATAGTATCTTCCTACATTGGCGCGTAG
>JACEIK010004189.1:3031-38797 GCA_018107945.1 Datura stramonium | reverse complement strand
TTAGAAAACACTCTAACCAATCAAGAATGACTCAACATGTAGGCTCGTATCTTTAAAAAAATGCCTAACAATCTATCTTCGGGCTCACACACTATGATACCCAACTTTCAATTTACTTATGACTATCAGATTTCAGCTTTGGGTCAATCGATTTAGTCATGATATTATGTTATGTTTAGATCATGATTTCAGAAAATAGCATGCAAACCCTACTTCTAGATTCTTATCTTGTTTATGTTCTATATCATGCATGTTTTAAATGATTTTCACTTATTCAAGCAGTACTTACCTCGCATACTCGGTACATTTCACGTACTGACCGCATACTCTATGTTGTATTGTTTTATGATACAGGCCCCGATCTTCAGACTCAGCCCCATTATTAGCCAGTTTCAGAGTTAGCATCCAGCTTAGTGGTGAGTCCCCATCTCCCAAGGACCATTTGCTTTCAGATATCGATGTTCTTCAAGTTTTCAGACTTATCGGGTTAGTTGGGAGTGTTGTCCCATCAACCCATCAGTTACGTAGAGTCTTTAAGACAGTTCATAGTAATCATCTTGTTATGTATTATGTGAATTCTGGTTAAGATTATGTTATGCTTAAACTTCCGCCATGTTTATTATGTTAAGTCTTTCGCTTATTTGAATGAGTTAGATGTATGTTTATGCCATGGGTGGACTTGGAGTCCTTCGGGGTTCCTTGTCCCGTGTCTCGATCCAGGCCTATGTTTGGGTCATGACATCTTAGTCTCCCTCTCTTTCTCCTCCTCAATCTTCTGGGCATGAATCATGAGTCAAGAGATATCCATATCATTGATAAGCATGGCGGTCCTGCACTCCTTGACCACTAAGTCTGAGACTCCCGACGCAAACTTGCTTATTTAAGCCCTTGGCTCGATAACAATCTCCGGAGCATATTTTGACAGCTGTGTGAACTCCAAAGCATACTCCTGTACTGTCATATTATTTTGCTTCAGGTTGATGAATTTCGCAGCCTTTGATTCCCTCATTTCTCGGGGAAAGAATATGTCCATAAAGGTCATCATAAACTCACCCTAATCTACAGTAACTGCACCTACCCTACGACCTGCCTTTCACTACCTAAACCAAATGTGAGCTACCCCCTTCAACTGATAGAAGACCAAGTCTACACTCTCCTCTTTGTAAATCCCCATAATTTAGGTAATCTTCTAGATCTCATCAATAGACTCTTGCGGTCCTCGTTCACCTTTGAACCATACAAATCTAGCAGGTTCATTCTGGTGAAGTCTCATACTCTTGCTTCCACAGCACCCCTATTGGGGTTTACAGGTGCAACCTCTTATTGTTTGACCTGGGCCAACATCGGAAAAGAAATTCTAAACTCGGCATGGATCACCTGCTCATTCAAAGTATCTGCTGGAGCTAGTGGGGCTGACTGATGCTCGTTGTTGTTGCCATTGGCATTCCTTTTTCCATTGACTCTTCAGGGAGGCATTTTTTTCATACGTGTATAGCATGAGTTAGAGAAGTAAGAGAGTTGGACTTTATCGCACAACATAGTTCACGAAAGAAGGGAAATTTTCTAAAATGCTTCATAGCCTCTACTTAACGTGGCTTTCAGATATCCTAGGACACGTCTAAATCTGATGCTCTGATACCAAGTCTGTCACGTCCTGAACATAGACCCCGGACGTGACACGGGACCTAGAACTACAAATGGATCCAAACTAACCCATGATACATGCATAACATAAGCCTAAGCATACACAAATTGAAAATAAATCATAAGAATGAGTCGTCTATGATATTATAAAACTCAACAATCGAAATAACAAGTCAAACAACTGAATATATATACATCATCGTCTGAAAAGCCTCTATCATACGATGAGCTGATGGCACAAACCCCCAACTAGCTCTACTAGGTCTAGAACTGGAAGACATAAAAGGGATATAAACCAAAAGTGACATCCTTGAATGATGAGGACTCACCAAAGCTAATGCTGAACTTGGAGCGAGAGCACTCTAACGACAGGGTTGAGATTGATCACCCGGATCTATATCATGAGATGATATAGCATAAAAATATGTGATTAGTACTTTGAATATACTGGGTATGGAGGATAAGTAAAAAATAGCATAAGAGTAAGGGCAACATGCTAAAGATTGTGATCGTGAGATAGTCTTAAAACATTAGTTATTCATCATAAACTAAAGTGAAATGACCCAAGGTTTTGCAAGTAAAATCATGAAGCTTGACGTGTTTGAAATCATAAGTTATAACTCATAAACTGATCAATGGGTCAAATTACTATAAAACATGATATCATAAATCTTGAACATGAATAACATAAAACATGAGGAACAGTGGGAGATTCTTATTACAGACATACTCCAAGTGAGCATCATGGAGTCTAGTTTGTAACTCTAGCTAAGAGGTGTGTTCATACCTTGCCAAGGGTAAGAACCATGAAGGCGTGATATCACTCATGAGTCCATTAGGACAAGGGAGACACTCTCTGGCGAGGACCCCTTCATACCTATGGTGGCATGTAGTTTATGAGACCTAGTTGCTCTGGAACCCCGGCCTACTTGGTATTAAATACTACTCTCAAAACCATACATAGTGCTCATATCATAATCATGAAACATAAGTTTTACGTGGACTAATTTTAAAACATGTTGAATACATAGATTTCTTGACATACGTGAACTAGCCATGAAAATAATTATTGAAAACTACAGCCATGATACATAACTTGAAATTCATGCATAATTAGGTAAATCGTCATAACTTGAAAATAGATATTAATGAGAGTTTTCATAGAAATCATATAATCATAATCATGAATCATAGCTAGAAGCATAAGAGAGTCAAATTCATAAGAGATCATGGATCTTTTCATCAAAGAGGGGTCTAACCCTAGAAATTCATTAATTGGAGACTTGAAGGAATTGAAATTATATAATTGAGCTTGGATTGGGCATGAGGGTAGAAGAAATCCCCCATTCATGAATCCACATACTTGTGCTTTGATGAATTCTTACTTAGACTTAAGACCCAAGAGAATTTAGAAGAAGAAGAACCCTAATTGCTTGAGAGCCTTGAGAGAATGAATCTTAAATCTTCGCTATTTGAAAGGAACGAGGGTTTAGGCTAAGTATAATACCCTAATAAGCCCTTTAGAAAACCCAAAATGACCTCACTTAGGAGTTAAAAGTATAAAAAATTATGAAAATACCCCTAGGAATTAGCACTTAAAAACAGACTACCCAGTGGTACGACCCATATCACAATCCGTACCACCTTGCTACGACTCATATTTAGTATCGTAACTACGGATCCTACCCTGGATAATTCTCTGAACCTTTTTCCTACGCCCCCTCCATATGACTCGTACCATCTAGGTACGAATCGTAGGATCCAGTCGTGGCTTTCTGACCAATTTCTGTTTCTTCTCTGAACCCCATCTCATGAGTCTTGGTACAACTCGTACCACCTCATCATGAGTTGTACTATGACTCTTACTAAGAGAAAGTTTTAGTTTTTCTATTGGTTCATACTCCATATCTAGGGTCTAGTTTTAGGGACTTTTTAGGTGTTACAGATACAGTCCAATCTTGTATACCAGCTTCACAAATGTCGAGGTTGGTAATGTTTCGGTGAGATCTATCAAATTATCAATCTAGCGAATTTATTGAAGATTTGTTTCCCTTTTTGTTGAAAATAGTGTCTGAAAAATAACTTTGACGAAAAATATTTTATTTTGTCTCCATATATATTTATTTCAATTGAGCTATGCAAGCTTCGTACAAGATTATTGGAATATTCATCTGCAAATAGGATCACACGATTGCAAAATGTGTTGACTTATTGACCTTTGTCAGACACAACCTAACTTATTTTATAAGCTGACATTGTCTTGGCAGGACTTAAATAAGTATCAATAATTGACAGTCATGTAGGACGCCATTAGTATCCTCATAAGTGAATAAGTAACTTTCTTGAAGATTAAACTTTACGTAATGATAAAAATAATGTCCTGCATCTGCATAACCAACAAAATCTTGATAATATTTGTTAAGATAAACAAATTTATATCAATAATTTTTTTTACAGTATATGACCAATCATATTATTATATTCATGAAGCCTAAATAATCTTTATTTATATCTAGTGACATCACAATCATTGAAGTATTCAATAGAATTACTTTAATCCAGATATAAATTTGTTGAAGCTTTATTAAACTAATATAATTCTCAAGAATCTTTATCTATTTCAGAACAATTTAAATCTTTCAAAGATTTACATACAAACTTTATTGTCTAGCTAAACATGAAAATAATTTCATCATATGTATTCAAGTTTTTTATGTATTGCTAGTCAAAAAGAAACCTCATCGCATCCACCACAGGAGAATACATCTCCATACAATAATGTCAAGACTTTTACGAATTTTTTTATGCCACAAGGCACAAGCCATAATTATATCTTACGGTTTAATTCTTTTTATATTTTAATTTGGCACAAAAATTCATTTATACTCCATTGGTGTTATATCTTGGTCTTTGAATTATAAGTCTAAAAAGTCACTTTTCCAAATGAAACAAAGTATATTTGAATAACGTATTTTAATTTGGCCAATCATTTATTTGTACACATCTTTTGACAAATTTAATTCAATATACTCGTCATCATTTATAATTTGAGAGCTACATTATATTAAAGATACTGTTAATGGTCAAATATCGTTTTCAATGCGATAACTTATTGAGATTTCTTTATTTTTCATCACTTTCAGGTATCTGAGCTTTTCCCAAGGTTTTATGAAGTATTATGTCTTGGTGCTCTTTTAAAGCATTTGCCTTATTATCATGACCATCTTGATCATTTGCCCCTCTCCTTCTTCAAGGAGTTTACCTTTGAATTCAATTGGTTTATAATACGTTAAGCATGTCATAGACTTTGTTTTTCAAGGACTTCTCATTGAAACATTTACAGCTAGATTATAACATAAGATCAACAAATGTGTCTGACAATTGACTTGAATTATTATATAACTTATTTTTCAGTTGCTTATCATCTCTCTCCCCCTAATGTTAGAAAATTAAATTTATCTTAAACCTTATTTGAGGATCAATTTTTATGCGTTGTGGTGGAGTAATTGAATCATACATCACACATTCAATTTTCTGATGGAATTATTTGATTCCTGACCCTAAACCAACCGTGATAGGGAAATTTATTGGCTTGATGGATACAAATGTTGTTACATGTTTAATAGCATATCTCATATCAAATTTTTATTTGGGGTTTTATTCTCATAACAAATTGTTTAGCGATAATCGGAGCATACATTTTCTGTTAAAATAATTTGGATATAAATCAGCATTATCAACATAATCTTATAGTGCGAAACAACGCTCTTAATTTAATAATTTGAGCAAGCAACCTTGAAAAAAAATAAATTACAAATTCATACCAAATGCACATGCGACTATAACTTAAGATGCATCTATTAAAATCATATATTAGAAAACGGTCCACATGGCAGGTGTATAGACATATTCACTTTTTAAAGTTCCAATAAGGGATTCAATCCCAACTTTAGTTGCTATAATGATCAATTTATCTGAGAACAAATATCACAAGAGAATTCGTGAAAACGTTTTATTTCTTCAATATATAACAATAGGAATTCTTAATTAATTTTGTATCACATTTTAACTAGGATCACCCTCGGTCATGCCAATGATATTTTTTTCAGTAAACTTTTTAGTTCACTATAACATGTGATTTTATCATCATGCCTATATTTCTGTACTACAAACAAGAGGATAATGCGGAACACCTTTCACATAAATTAATTTTGTATGCTAGCATATATTCCATTATATCATCAGTATGGTGAACATCTCCTTTAAGGCGAAAACTATATAATTATGTTAATTATAAAAAAAGAATTATAGTCGAGACTTATTTCTTGCTCTTATCCTTTGATAATTCATGATAAAACGTGCCACAATATTTGTGATGTACTATAAGAACTTGACCAATGATCGTTGATATCAAATTATTATTTTATTTTTCTCAAACCTCTCATAAAAGTGAGTTGTGATATTTATCCAACCATATATGAGCACGTCCTTAGCTTTAATTATTTTATCATATCTTGGCACATTCACTTTATAACAAGTCACATTATGCTTCAAGGAATGAGCAATAATCTTATTTGTACATGCTTTATAAATTTTTATTATAAACTCATTGTCATGCCTTGACATTTATCATATTCATATGACCCACCTCAAAATTCCTTTGAAAGGTCCGGTGCAACTCCTCTTTTTATTCCTTTCTTTCAATTGAGGATTCATAAAATTTTCAAATTAGGCCGCACGATAATTGTGTGTCCAATACCTTTTATACCAAATTAATGATAAAATTATCTTCATTTTTTAAGGATCATTTTGATAACTCATAATGTTCTCCCTTTTTATAATTATCACAATGATGACTATTATTATTTTGTCCTTTCTCATGCTAATGTTCATTTGTACAACCATAATAATTATTTTGTATCTTTCAAACATATCATGTGCTGCTACCACATTCACTTAAGATTTGGAGCAAATTCAATAGGACGAACTTCATAATTTTCATCGAAATCATATTATTTTACCTTAGTCATCATTATATATCATCAATAAAATATATTGAAATTTAAGTCCGTCATCTTATCCATATCAAGATGATTTAGGTCATAATACGATGAAATTTAAAACAATATCTTATATTATCATCGTAGTGTATCAAAACTCAAGCCTATATCTTACTCTCTTGATGCGATAAGACTTAAATGACTCAATCTTGATATAATAAGCCGAAATATAATGAAAAGTTATATATCTTGTTTACCACTTTTGTTGCAAGAATACTGATTGTAATTATTAACTGAAACATAAAATCTTAGTTGGTGAAAGGATAAACACTGCCCGAATCACAGTGGCAACCACATGTATTTATCAACTCCGACGATTTCAATTACTAGCTTTTTAAATCAATTCTGAATATCATGTTATGATTATAACAATTAACAACAGATAAATCATAATGAAAGATTATACCTAGCAGTGACTCAAAAAGTTACTCATTTTATATAAACTTTCATTGGCAATTGGGCTCATGTTTTCTAGAATCCAAAATAAACGTAGTGGATGAAAAAATTTGGAGCACAACGTGAACCTTTTAAAAGTCCAACCAATCTTTTGAACAATTTTACCTCGAGATATTAATCCTCAAGAGTAGGACAATTGTGTTGATAACGTGTTGTAAAACTACGCTAAAAAAATAACAATATTAAAACAAAAAAGTAGACATAAAATGTAGAGACAAAAAATAAGAGCTTTTTTTTATTCTCTTCCATGTATCCAAATGTCTTCAAATATATACAATATGAATTCTTATAACTCTATTTATAGTGTTCATAGACGTATATAAAAAAATTGGCATAACAAGACATTAAGCATGAAAATTCTGAGAAAGATTATTGAGGGGTGAGAGTTAACATCATTAAAAAATAAGTGAAACATTAACTACATTATGAAGAAAAATAGTGGAAACAATATTTGAACAGTGGATATCCACGCAATGAATTCATTACTCCACAACATTATCATCATCCTCTCTTTTTGGAGATCGTTTACGTTTCAGGGAAAGCATCTGTATCATCTTTCAGCGTTGCTACTTAATTGACCAATCCAACCATACTTAAATTTCAAATAAAACTAAAATCTTACGATCTTTTTGTGCAAAATTTGTTGATGTTATTTCCTCCGGTTTTTCTTTCGTTTGCTTCCAGAATGTCATCTATACCACTTCATTAGTTTTTAACTTTAGATAAAATTGTATAGTTTACCTGAAAGGCTCATTGAAGGAGAACTGGTGATTCAGTTTCAATTCATATGTACCCCTAAGGCTCTATCTCATAAATACAATGGGGCAGATACCAAATGTACAGAGCAGAAACATCCTAAATCTCGAATCTCTGGCTTAGTACTAGCCATACTTTGTCCCTCTCGCAAATTCAGTTTCTGCTATAATATACAAGCTAATGAAGATATACCCAGAAGATAATGAATGGATTAGCAGCTTCCAGAATATATCGCCTAACTTTGATCTCCCAGACAGTCACAGCTTAATGTTCTTCTCTTTACCTACAAAGACATTTTTAAAAGGCTAAGAAATATGAAGTACATATCTAAGGATCAAACATGTGTAGAACAGAACAGAAATCTCACCAAATAAATTTGTTTTTAGGGGGAACCTTAAAGATGACCCCTTCAGTTTTACATCTCTGAGATGTTTGCTCTTGCTTGGTTTCTCTGTTTTTTCCAGACCATTGCTGCTTTCTCCACCTGAGGGAACATTTCTTTTCTTAACCTTTTCATGGTATACAGCAGGTGGTGCAAGCCTCAACTGAGGGATATTCTCTATTTGCATCGACTGGTGGCTTTTTTGAAGATTAAGGAGGAGATCAAACTGTATAAATTCACATGTGAGATCAGTCAAGCCTAGATTTTTGGGGTGCAGGAGTGAGGACATGGGAGTATCAAGCAGTGAACTTTCATACCCTTGAAATGGACTGAAGTCCATAGGAGTTGTCGAAACCATCATTCTCGTGTGGATATAGACCGGTCATCCCATTTGTTTGATGGGATTTTGATATAGACTTCACCAATCCATTCTCCACAAGCACAGATTTACTTCTCAACTTCTCTGAATTCTTTCTTGGCATACAAATAGGACATCCAGTTGAGATGCCCCTGAAGGATGCTTCACTTTCCTGAGGTTCGCATTGCAGATGCGTCGCATGACCACAACTAAAAATTTGAATGCTAGAAGTTGAGAAATCTTTTGTGAGGGGACAGTTACAAATGCAACATAGGAGGCAGCGAGGTGCAAATCCATGAGAAGCTCCCCTCTTCAGTAAGCTCAAGGAGGAATATGTATCATCTTCAATCAATGATTTAGCAGTATCCTGTAACAGTGTGCGGAAGTAGAGTCTATGAAAGTACTGCATGATCAGTTTTGACTAAGAATCACAGAATCAGATTGGTAAAGTTACTTTAAGAGTCCAGGTCTAAATCCTTGATCAGGAAAAGTCGAGCCATGAAGAACTAGAACTTTTCAACCCAAAAAAAAATTGAAAAATCTGAAAACCTAGGAGGCCTTTACAGGATAGAATGGCAAGTGGAAAGTTTAACACTGATATTACTTTGCTGATATGAACTTCATTGCACTAATTCCAATGAAAATTACCATTTCTTTTATTTATTCTTTTTTTTCTAATTAGCATTCTCATTAGAAGTTAGGAATGATGGTTGCGCTGCATCACTCTCAGCTTTCCTAAAAATAACTAACACTACTTCGTTGCAAAATTAACTTCCACATTACGGTTCCTACATAAAAGTTGATATATCTTGAAATTGGGATCCAAGCAACAGAAAGAGTTACTTCCAAAGGATGTCTATGGTGCAAGAATACTACCTTTAAAAAGAAATATAGAAAAGAAGAGAAAGCTTTGATTACTCATGCACAGGACATTTATTTTTTTTTCACTATTTCATATTCTCATCAATGGAAACAACCTCTTGCAGAAATGCAGGGTAAGGCTGCGTACAATAGACACTTGTGGTCCAGAGCCGCGCATAGCCGGCTGCCCTTTTTTTAATATTTTCATCAATAAATCAAAAAGCTTTCCTAGTGAGAACTCCACAGGCATATATGTTTTAACACATTATTAGCCATATATGGGAATTCTTCTATAACCAAATAAAGGAAAAGGTGTAGGCCAAAGGATATACGTTCAGACACCAAACAACAAGGAAAAACTTATTTAAATAAATGTTTACAAGCAATTTACATACAGTGAATGGATGATGTTCAATGATAATCCTATTGACACGCCATACTCACAAGATCGGAGAGATGAAAAAGAAACATAAAAGGAAACCTACCAAAATCCGTCTCTCAAAATCATACGTTCCAAGCATCCCCAGTATAGTAGGTTTGAAATCACCAAATTCCTGTGTCTCATTATCTGAAAGAAGCTTTAATATGATCCTTGGGAGGCTTACATATCCAATCATTCCTTCAACAATCTCTTTGATAAACACAGAGAGCAATTTCCTGAGGATGTGAGCATTTCTATGAGATTTTGACACCTTCCACTGAACTTTGCAAGCCTGCTCACCTTCTTGCACTTCTTGCACGCATTCTTCTTCTTTATATCTTGTTTTACTATAATCATGTGAATCCATCAAAGGCTCACAAAAACTGTACAAGGAATAAAAAGGGGGAATCAATAAGGAGGTGATGCAGATGATGTAAGGATCCATTCAGTTCAGGTTATTTGAAATCCATTGACTACATAGAAAAGAATATTATGGACAGAAAATAGTTAGAAGTCATATGCTTTATTCGCGCCTGAAAAAAGAAAAACTTTTTTTTCCAATCAAGAAAACTACTTTTCAGGCACAAATAAACATGACTTCCAACTATCACACATTAAATTAAATGTTACTATGCATATCGCATGCACAAAAAAACATGAGTTCTAATTCCTGCTTGATATTAAATGTCATTCTCATGCAAATAAAAATGAGTTTCTAACTGGTTATTTTTAGAAAAATTTTATCAACAATATACAGCCCAACATAAAATATTATGACACGTAGCTCAATATAAAATATTTACAACATTATGCCTAGGGGAAAAACATTATACATAATGTATCAACCTTTGTATAAAAGTGTATAGAAGGTGTTTATATACAAATATGGGTTAAACCAAGTAAAACTCAAAATATGGGCTACGTGGCGTAAATATTTTCTCCTAGTAGACATAAGAGCGTAATTTTCCCTACTTATTTTGATGAGAAATAATACTTTTAGATGGAAAATTACGTAATTCGAGAACTTGTGGAACTTTAAAAATGCAAGTTTTCCAATTCTACAAGTTGTTTCATTGGATTGAACTTCTATTAAATGAAGAACATTAAGTAGTCAAATATGTTAAAGAACTAATTGTATTTTCGGTTTCAGTGAAATGGCTAAACAAGAAGATATGTAATTAAGGATCTTGTGAACTCATTAACCTACTGACATGCAACAGTTGATTAAGGAAACTAAGACCAGAACGATTACTGACACCTACTGTCAGTATTCATAAGATATTAAGGACAATTTTCCCATTTCATTCAACAAAAATCTGTTGGCTGCTATCTCCAGTAGTCGTGTTGACTGCAACTTCCAGTAAACTTTGATTTCTAGACTGGAGGAAAGCACAGACAATTTCCTTGCAGATTCTAAATGAATATACACAACAGTCTATTAACATGTCAAGATTGTCACATGAAGTTAGAGGTCATTATTCAGGAGATGTATAATCCGATACCAACAGGAATGGAATACAAACCTGTCGAAGTAAAATGAAATATGGAACTAAAGATTTCAAGTGACCTGAAGGGAAGCAGTTGCCACTATCATTTGATGTCTCGTTATTGTGAAACCAAGCGAATAGTAAAGGTAAGCAAAAGTAAGCAAATAAAGGATGCTGGCTTACGAATCAAGCAATTGAAACCACAGAGACTCTGCTTCATCAGGGTCCAGTCGGGGGCTATTCCTCTGGCACAGTCCAATACAAGTGCGCAAAATATTTAGTATGTCAGTGACCTGCAACAAAATAAGAAGTTGAAGGACTAGACTTAAACACGACAAACCTTGTCATAAAAGAGGAGTATCAGAGGGGGGAAAACCTCTTTCTTGCTTAAAATAGCTTTGAAATGCTCGGGAGCCGCATCACAGTGTTCACTTTCAACAGCAGTATCAAGCAGGATGAAATTTTCATTTAGCGAAGATATAACAAGCAAAAGGGCACTACCGACGTCACCAACCCTTTCTAACAAGAAAGCAGCTGCATCTACAATTCCATACTCCTGGCATAAACGCAAGCAGTGTTCCACCCTATAGCTTTCAAAATTTTCCAAGAATCTGAGAACTGACTTACGCTCATACCTACATAATAGCTATACACAAAAAAAAAGTATAAGGAAGACATTGCACTTAGATGGAAGTACAAGACTAAATTGCATCTACAGGACCAAAGTAAGGATTCACGACTAAGGTTCTAAATGAAAGTGGCTTCCGAACTACATTCTGGTTTATACGCACATATTCGGGTAGTTATAGTCACTACAGCAGAATATTGTACTACAAATTGCCTGATTACTTTGTTTAGATGCAATAAAACACCGACTGAGAAAACAAAACTAATATAGCTTTAAAAACAGGCTGATAAGTAGTCAATCCTATATACTGGAGACAAAAGAGAGGGTCCATGGAAATACATCAGTAAGTTGTTGGACGAATTTAGCCAAAACACTTATTTCAAGATAGATCATGTAAATACATCTGGTTCTGGAAAGATAAATGGCTCACAAATAACACTTTAAAGAGGAACTCCAGCAGCTATACCTCTTGACTCATTTCCACAAGCTAGCTGCTGCTGTAAGTCATTGAAGAATAGAAGGCAAATGGAACGTAATTTTCAGAAGAAACATTCAAGATAGGGAACTGAAGTTAGTAGTAAATCTTCTGTCAAGGCTAGAAGACGTAACAATCAACCCCCTCATGTTGGACAAGTTGTTGTGGAGCTGTAGTAACAATGTTATGTTTACAGTGAAATCATGCTACTTCAATCTAAGTTGCTCGGACTCTACTCTTTCGGTGCCGCACCTGAGTCGACGTGGGTGTGGGTGTGGGTGTGGGATCCGTACTCAATTTGGCCAACCGATTTTGAGTACTTTGACCAAAATCAATGAAGAAATTCCGGACAAATTCTATGATTTCTGTAATTTAAAAATAAAATAAAATAAGGTGAAATTGAAGAAAATGGAATACCTTATATATAGAAATTTCTATATCACTTCTTTTCCTTTTATCTCCTTCAGGGATTCTCCTCTTGATCAATATTTTCTCCTCATGTATTCCGCATAATATCTCATAATTTAGGTTTTATTACTCTATTTTTAGATATTTAAATTATTTTTAGCCGAATCCCCGCACCCGAATCTTAAAATTTAGATCATGAAGTATCCGACCTCTAGATCTACATCCATATCAGACACCCGCACGCGAGTTCAAGCAACTTAGACGTCAATATGTTCAGCAGCAGCAGAATCATAGAAGATCGGCCATGGAAGATAGCGTGGAAGGTCAAAATTCCTAGCAAGATTGGTTGCTTCAGTTGGATAGCCTTATCTGGTGATTGTTTAACATGTGAAAATTTGATAACTACCCTCTCACTCAGCAGTAGATGCTATATGTGCCTACAGTACTCTGAAGATACATGTCACCTCCCTAATTCACTGTCGATAGCAAGAGAGATATGGAGTATGTTATTCTACCTTTTGGGGTATACAGGCTAATGCCCATTCAAGACAAAGAATCCTACAGAAGTTGGAGGCAGTGGAAAGTCAGTAAGTTCATCTGGAAGATATGGCAGATGGTACCAGCTTGCACTTTTTGGTGCTTACGGACTGAAAGAAATTGCAGATGCTTCGACAGAGTTCTAGCTCCCACAATGTCCTAAAAACTAGATGCCTTGTAAATCTTTTTTGTTGGTGTAGGCACCATGCTGTAAATAACTTTTATCATTTTTTTTATATTGTTAGCTCCTTATGCCACAAAGGAAGGCACTGTACAGGAGCTGGCTCTCATTTGCTCTCTGCTGTAATTTTCAGTATCCTTTTGATGCATTTTCAATGGAACTCCAATTACTTGATCAAAAGAGAGAGACAGAGAGAGGAGGAAGTATTTCCATCGATACAGGACATATCAGGAGAAAAGCTCATGCTAAATAAGCTGAAATGACATTAAAGGAAAAGAAAGTGAACTGGAAAGGTTTTCTCACCTCTATAGAATAAGAGGCAGACGTCTAATATGGAGCGTCTTTAACAACATACGACCAAAAACTCAGTACCTAAACACAATTTTCTTCCATGTTTAGACAACATTTGACCTTTGTATAGAACATCCAAATACAGCTTTTCTGATAATCAGGTTGCATTATTTTTGCAGAAGGTATAGGATAGGAGCAAGGATGTAAATAAGCATAGGGAAGGAGCCTTGAAAAGGATTTGCATAGAGACATCACAACCAAGGACAGAAGCCAAACTTATATATACAGGAAGAGAGTGACAAAAAGACTGAAAAAATGTCATTTCAATTAAAGCAAAATCTAACTTATATTCATGGTTGAACACACAGCACAACATGAAGTAGAAGCAAATGGGAAGATGAACAGATTATGGTTAGACAATTGGATGGAAGGAGGGGCTTTGAAAGAGTTGTCCTGGGACTTGCAGCAAGGGATAAAAGATGCACTATTGAATGTTTCAATTGAAATAAATGGAAGTTGCATTGCAAAATAAATTTTAGTGATTAGGAGATAGAAAGAATCAACCTGTTCGACTCATAATAATCTACACCAGAGGATATATGCTTCTATAGCTGATACATTATGCGTGAAGATTCATTTGAAACAGTTGATCATATCTTCCTTCATTGTAGACAAATTTCGAAGATATGGAAAATTCTTGAATATATCTGGAGTTAATGGGTCATGCCAAGAGATATCAGGCTCTCATTATGCAGCTGGCAAGGACAAAAAGTGCAGACTTGCTGACTTGGTGGATAAATGGTGGAAATCATATGAGATTAATGGAAGACCTGATATTGTTCTAGCTAGAAACCTGTCTATGTTGAAAACTGACATCAAAAACTGGAAAAGAGAAGTGTTTGGTAGATTGGAAGAAAGGAAGAGATTGGCAATGGAAAAGATGGAGGAACTTGATCATTTTAGAGCTATGCTGCAACAAGAAGAATTGGTTAGTTATGAAAGAAGTTCTATTAGTGGGGAGCTCGAAGAAATTTGCCAAAGTGATGTTGGGCATATTATGTCTATTTTATGTCAATTTTCTTATGTTTCACCGTTCTTTATGCTTAGATTGTGATTAAAAATGTCCAACTTAGCTAATAAATTGATTTTATGCTAATGAGTGTTGTTTGATACTTCAGGGACACTATTGAGCAAAAATGGGAAGAAAACAGGTTGAGGCCATTTGCAAGCTTAGCATCAACTTAGCCCCAACTGCCTGATGTGCTGAAAACAGATTGAGGCCATTTGCAAGATTAGCATCAATTTAGCCCCAACTGCTTGTATTGCTGAAAATAAGTTGAAGACAAGTGCAGGCTCGGCGCCAATGCCTGAAAAAATGAGGCCTGTTGCTGCGAAGCGCCAACATGGCACCAACCTCCGTAGCCCAGCCAGACTTGAAGAAGGGTATTTTTGTCCCGTGGGTTTTATACGGAATATATAAGTAATTCATTCCGTTTTGAGGGGATTCTACACTCTGGACAGAGGGGGAGACAGTATTCAAGAGGCAAGGAATGACCGTGGAGCTTCATTGTTTATCTTTTCTTCCACCAAACTAGTAATCTTTACGTTTTTTTTGAATGATTTGTTGTGTGGTTACCATGTCTATGTGGAGCTAAACTTCGCGTTCTAGGGTTTTGATTCTTCCATGACGATTGTTGTTTCGATACTAATTTAATTTCTTAATTTATCATATTAGTTTATTTATTCAATCCTGTGCCTAATTATTTGATTGATTGATCACCAATTGAATACTATCTACGAATCTAGAGTTGAACTCGGGAGAAGAAATTCTAGATTGCAAATAAGATTGAGTAGAACAAGTTTCTGAACCTGGGCCTCAGGAATGATTTCGCAGTTAGGATAGGGATATACCTAACAATCTTGCTTAGTCATTATACATGAGTCATTAATGCGTTCTTGTCAATTCTAATTCCATAGGAATATAGGTGTTAGGTTAGCTTGAATAGGTGAGTAGTACTTCGGCAGAATGCTACGAGTAAAATTAAACCTGTGATTAATAAACCAGATAAATTTAGACATTTGAGTTCAATTATCGGAATGCTTAATTAATCCATCTCCCATTCTTGACAATAACTTTTCACTCTATGAACCATACCTAACTCAAGCCAACCTCTCAAGAAGGAAATTGCAGATTCTGAATAGATGTTACCAGAAAGAAGCAGAGAGCTATAGACACCTTCTTTTGCACTGCACGGTTGCAGCACATCTGTGGAACATGTTTTACTCTCTTTTTGGACTCAGTTGGATAATCCCACATAGCATCAAAGAAGCTTTTGCGAGTTGGTGCTGCCGGAAATTTGATAGCACCATCAGCATCAAGCAGACCAGAAAGATGATACCTGCAACAATTTTTTGGAGTGTTTGGAGAGAAAGGAATAGAAGATGTTTTGATGGTCGATCTACTACTTCACATTCTCTCAAAGTTGGATGCCTCATGTGTTTGTATAGTTGAGTGAATATTTCCTTAGTAGATTCCCTTGATAGTTTTTTCAATTTTGTTAGCTCCTAAGTTTTAGCTTAATGCGTTGGAGCTAGCTGATCCGAAGTTTAGCAGACCCAACTACTTTTGCTTCTACCTTTGTAACCAATTTGCATCTTCTTTGATGTTTCTTTAATGAATTAATTACTTCATCAAAAAAAATAAACTAGATAAATTAAGAAGTTGAATTTGTTGAAGAATACAATAGGATTGTTAGACAACCATCACCCAAGTCATTTTCACCACATTGATAACATAAAAATCCGCTCATCATTTGTTAGGCTTCATTATTTGTTATCTTGTCGTTTTAAATTTTTTTTTTTGGACAAGGTAACAAACTTTCTATAAATCATCAACACAGAGTGTTGGAAGCCAAAATGAAGTGTTTACATAAGTGGATCCAAACCCAAAAGATACAACACTAGATAAAACCACACAAGCCCTATATCATCTCATAATGACCCTAGGATGTCTATAACAGATATGGATCATCTATATGCTCTCCTCTCATTCTTATTACTTTTTCAATATGAAAACGAAAAAAAAAATGAAAAATCAAAAGGTCGTTTTATTCAAAACCCCAATTGCGACATCCCTTCTTTCCTCCTGCCGAATCATCAAAGACATGGAATCACGTTACTGTAATGAATGAAAGGGTTGGGTTGTCGAGTGATATGGGTGATGAGTGGAGATTTGCACCAATAACAAAACATAAAAATACAATTCATCTTAATCCTTTGTAAGGAACTACTAGTATCTTCAAAACACCCAGAGTTTCTTTCCTTCCAAATTGTCCACCAAATTGCTACAGGGACAATTCTCCATCATCTTTGTTTGTGCTGCTATTTCCCTCTGAATTCCAGCTCATTAAAGCATCGGATGTTCTACATGGCATCGTCCAACTTATACCTCTAAAGCTTGTGAACAAATTCCATAGCTGCCTGGTCATCTTGCAATGTAAAAATAGATGGTTGATTGTCTCTGAATTTTGCCCACATAAATAACATCTTGAGCACAATGAATTCTTTTCTCCTTAGATTTTCTTGAGTTAACACCGACTCTTTCACCACCAACCAAGTAAAAATGGCCACTTTATATGGAATTTTTACTTTCCATGGCAGTAAATTCAGTTGTGAACCCACTAAATTCAAATCCTTATAAGCAGCGCTTACTGTAAAAATTCCTTTACTATGAATATTCCACCTGAGTGTATCTTCCCCTTCCTGTACTCCAGTGTATTGATCTAATGTGCCATAGAAATCTGCCAAATTATCAATTTCCCAGTCTTGCATCAGTCTTTTAAAAGTCAAGTTCCAGCCCTGTGTGGACCAGACTTCATTCAAGGTAGCATCCTGCTGTTGGTTCAAGCTAAAAGTGTCAGGATATAACTGCTTCAAGCTGCCATTTCCCAACCAGTTGTCTTCCCAAAACATTATCCTCCTACTATCCTCGACATTAAAGCTGGTTTTTTGTGCAAATCCAGGCCATAGATTCCTTACTAGTTCCATAGGGGCTGGTTACCCCTTTGGTCTTCTAAAAACCCTCCTCATATTTTGCCATCACCACAGTAGCCCATAGAGTTTGCTCCTCCTTTGATAAACCTCCAGAGTCATTTCATCAAGAGATTTTTGTTTTGAATCTTTAGATTTCTGATTCCAAGACCACCTTGTTTCTTGGAAAGGGTTAGAGTTTCCCATTTAACCAAACGGATACTTTTCCTCTCACTGTTTCCTTGCCATACAAATTTCCTCCTTAGGTTATCCAATCTTTCCTCCACGCTACTGGGAAGAGGGAACAAAGACATCATATATGTAGGTAGAGCATCTAAAACGGAATTTATCATAACCAGCCTTCCTCCCAGGGATAAGTACTGAGATTTCCACCAGGTAACTCTTTTTTCACATCTTTCCAAAACACCATACCAGATGCCTATAGTATTGCTTTTAGCTACCAGGGGCATTCCTAAATACACAGTTGGAAAGCACCCTATTTCTCCATCAAAAATTCCAGCCAGTTGTTGTATCCCTGTCACCTCATTCACTGGGAAAATCTGGCTTTTCCTCCAATTGATGTGGAGGCCAGACATTGCTTCAAATAGGATTAGTATAACTCTCAAAGCCTTCATCTGCTCCTCTTTTGCTTCACAAAAAAAAAAAGAGTATCATCTGCATGTTGCAAATGTGTAATCTCCACTTTTTCTGTTTGCTCCCTAGCCACATTGAATCCCCTTATCCAGCCATTACTCTGAGCAGTCTTCACCATCTTGTTCGGCCCCTCCATAGCCAAAATGAAGAGGAAAGGAGACAGTGGGTCACCTTGTCTCAATCCTCTTTGGGAAGGAAAAAAACCTTCAAAAGATCCATTAAACAGAATAGAAAATCAGACGGTGCTTATGCAAAATTTTATCCATCTAATCCATTTACCTCCAAATCCCATGTTCTGCAAAATTCCAAGTAAAAAGTTCCAGTTTAAGTGATCATATGCTTTCTCAATATCTAACTTACACATGATGCCAGGAACATTTTCCTTTAATCTAGAGTCAAGACACTCATTAGCAATGAGAACAACATCAGTAATTTGTCTTCCCCTCAAAAAGGTCATCTGTTGTGTCTACCAACTTGTGCATCACCTGCTTCAATCTTTCGGTTAGGATCTTGGATATTAATTTGTATACACTCCCTATTAAGCTGATGGGTCTATAATCCCTCAGCTCCTTGGCACCATTCTTCTTAGGAATCAAAGCCACATAAGTGGCATTAAAGCTCTTTTCAAAGAATTCATGGTAATGGAAGTTGTTGACAGTTGCCGTGACATCAAACTTGACTATCTCCCAGCACTTGACAAAAAAACCCATAGTATAATCATCAGGTCCAGGAGCTTTATCCACTACACATAGTTTTAATCCTTCCAACACCTCCCTCTCTCCAAAAGGTTTCTGCATCTCCTGATTTTCCTCTGAGTTGATAGCAGGTTCAAAGTCCATGTTATAAACTGGTCTCCATTCCTTAGTCTCAGAATAAAGATTCTGATAAAAGGAGATGATTTCCCTTTTGATATCGGCTGCCTCCTCAATTTCCTCCCCCTCAACTACCAATTTATCAATCTGATTAGTCCTTCAATGGGCATTTGCGATTCTCTGAAAAAATTTAGTGTTTTTTCCCCTTGTTTTATCCACAAAGTTATGGATCTTTGTCTCCATGCTATCTCTTCCTTCTTTGCATATTCTTCAAATTCCATACAAAGATTTGCTTTCCAAATGACCTCTTCTTCATTTAGACTTCTATGTTGTTGAATAAAGTCCAAGTCTGCAATTTGGCCAATTATCAGACTCTTACTAGCCTCCAGATTCCCATAGATGTTAGCACTCCAATCCTTTAGCTTACTTTTCAGAGCTTTTAACTTATTAGCTAAATTATAATCCGGCCTTCCTTCAAGTCAAAGGAAGCCCACCAATCCTTCACCCTTTCAGTGAAGCCCTCCATTTCCATCCACCAACTTTCAAACTTGAAGTAGGATTTGTTATGTTCCCATCTGCCACTCTATAACACAATTGGAGTGTGATCAGAAACAATTCTTGGAAGGACCTCTTGTTTGATATTGCTGAACACGTCTCCATTCTGAAGAGTAGAAAAATCTATCTATTCTGGAGGAAGTCTCTAGATTGTTTCCCCTGGTCCAAGTGCAACTTCCCCTTCCAAATGAGGATCAATTAACTCCATATCTTCAACAAAATCAGAAAATTCATTCATGTATATAGAAAGTCTGACACAGTTCCTCTTCTCTGATGCAAATCTAACAATATTGAAATCTCCCCCTACCACCCATGGTGCTGAAAAAAGACCCCTTGTAGCCCCAATCTCCCACCAAACTTCTTGCCTCTCTATATTACAATTTGGGGCATAGACCCCTGTCAGGTGCCACTTGAAATCCCTAACTTTAGACTTGAAGCTACAAGTTAGAGTGTAGGAGCTGACCTCTATAACCTCCCCTTCCCATAGTTAACTGTCCCACAACATTATAATTCCTCCCCTAGTGCCACTCGCCTCCAATTGCACATATCTGACTCCCCTATTCCCCCATAGCTGCTTGATTATCTCCCCCTTATTTCCTTCCAGTTTAGTCTCTTGGAAATAGAATACATCAGCTTTCCATTTTAAAACTAAACTATTTATCATCCTTCTCTTGTCCCTACAATTTAAACCCCTCACATTCCAAGATACTATTTTAACATTCATCATAATCCAGTTTCTTTTTCCTTCCCCTGGGTTCTTGCCCCTGTGCTCTGGAAATTCATGCCAATTGTCAGCCCCTTCAGTTCTTGTAGGCCTTTTATTCTAGGGGTTTCCTTCACTCCTAATACATGTTCCTTCACCTTTGAGTATGTTTTACTATCAATCTTCATGAGTAATGCCATCGCCTCATTTTCACATCCTTGGAAATCAACCCAAATTGCTTGCTCATTTTTATTATATATTGATGAACCCATATTGGTGCATCCATCTTACCATCGGTTTCTTCTGATTGATGTTGAATATTCAAGGGTTCAGCATCTGTGGTATTCCAATCATCAGTTTCATGAAACTCTATCAGTTGCATGTCTTGTTTGTCTCGGAAGCTATCTCCCTGAATTCTTTTTCAGTTCACACCCATTATCTTAAGTTCTAGATCGAACTAATCCATTTGACACAAATAGCTCATGGGTGGAGGACTGACAGGTCGCACTGCTAGTTTTCGATACGAGATATCCATCCTAGTCACTATGGACGTATTTGCCCAATTGACACATCTGAAGGAATCAATGTTGGACTTACTGAATCCTTGGCAATTCATGAGAGAATTGGTGATTGGAGATCTCTAGAAAGCCCTTTTGATAAAATTTTTGAGAGGTCAACCGAGGTACAGATGCATTATTATCACCTGGTAGAGATGAATACTATATGATAGCTGTAGGAAATTATTTAGAATTAAATCGAGATGTTCAGGAAGAAGAATGGGAAAGAAATACGTCTGCTTTCCTACTAACCTTCTAGGGTTCTACCCTAATCTTTGACCTCCACACCCTCCCATCAGGGGTCATGTTCTCAGTGATCTAAAGTTACACCATATCCCACCTAATCACCTCACTCAATACTTTTTAGGCCTACCTCTACCCCTCCTCAGGCTCACAATGGCCAACCTTTCACACCTCCTAACCGAGGCATCCGCACATCTCCTCTTCACATGCCCGAACCATCTTAGCGTCACTTCCCACACTTGTCCCCCACCTTGTCCCAAATAACCTCATTCCTAATCTTATCTCACCTGGTCATCTTACGCATAACTCCCTCCACCTCCTCAACCTTTACACGCCTAAAATACCCAAAATCTCGATGACTCTCGGAGTGCTCCAGATCACCCAACACAGTGTTTTGTCCCCCTCTTTGTCCAAGAGTTTATGGAAGTATGTCTGCCAGCTATGCCTAATAAGAGTCTCGTCTGCCAAAACCGCATCATCCTCGTCTTTGATACACTTCACTCAATCCAAGTCACGAGCCTTCATCTCTCTCACCTTGGCTAGCCTGTACAGCTTCTTTTCCCAGCCTTTGACCCAAATTCTTCATACAGATGTCCATACTCTGCAGTCTTTGCCATCATAACTGCTAATTTCGCCTCCTTCCTCGCCTTCTATGCCCCTCCCTGTTCGTCCTTTTCTCCTTCTCATCTTTGCCCTCCACTAGCTCACATTTTTCGTTTTCTTGGCTTCCACTTTTCTTTGGACCTCTTCATTCCACCACTAGTCCCCTTTGTGTCCACTAGCGTAACCCTTTGAGACCCCTAGCACCGCTCTAACTGCTCCCCTAATGCAAGTCATTGTCAGGGACCACATCTATTGTTTGAAAGAAACAATAGATGTTCTAAAGGAAAAAAGAACAAATCTTCAATGTAAAATACAGATGTCTTTAGAACTTGTATTCTTGGAATTGAGGGATATAGTGTATGAAATTGGTAATATATTGGACTTAGTAGATTCATTAAGTCTAGATATAGGAACCTGAGTCCATTTCTTGAAAATAATCTGCACCTTCTTGGTACTTTTCATTAAATCACCCCACTCTATCAAAGAAAGATGAAGTGGAAGCAAATCATGCAATGGAGGAAAAAATGCCCCTAAACAAGCTTCTATGTAGAAATTACCCAGTTGAGAACAATACTCACCTCAATATAAAGCTCTGTGATTTCATCAGTTACGTGAATTGGATAATTCTGCAGGAGCTTAGGTAAGTCAGACAAGGTTTCCAGGTAGACTTCAGAGGACATATGTTTCTTTGTTCTTCCAGAGGGAAAGTCTGAAGCATTATCTTTTATTAAAGAAGAGAATTTTAGGGTTCCTGTTGAATGAACTTCAATGAGTGTCTTCAGATAAAGGAAAAGACTTTCTGGATCAGACCGCAGCTGAGATAAAATGTAATCGTTCTCCTCTCCTAAATGACTGAAAATCAGAAAAAAGGTTCCTTCCCTGCAGAATCCCAAAATTAGCAAAGATGTTTTTAGCACTCAGTGATTCTCCTCTAAAATAAGGTTAAACAGCTTGGCGCTGGCATAGATTCATCTCATGAAAATCCAGCTTGAATATGAATCACAAACTTTGTGGAATCGTATTGCAACCTGTTCAGCTTCAGTAGATCTGGGATTCGAGAAATGACAGCTGATCGGAAAGCATCAGATTCTTTGCCTCTCAGTTGCCGCAACATGTCATCAACAAATACAAAAGCAAGAATAGGCTCATCAACAGCTTTCATATAACTGTCCAAAGCAGATAGATACTGATGCGTGATAGCATGAATTAAGCCGCAGACCTAAAATAATTAGCATGTCTGCTTAAATAAAATGAATTCATTGATACTTGACAGAAGAGAAAGGAACAGAAAAGTTAGCAAGGTAAAGGACCTGATGCAGCTGAGCCCTCTCACATAAATTCAGTAAGTAATGTGCATCCCAATCTTCCTCTGGCAAAACTCCTAAAAGTGCAGTCAGTTGCTTCTGTTTTCTATTGAAGGTTTCAACTATCCCCCCAGAAACATTGGGGTAAGTTTCGTCACCCAGTGTCAGGTACTCAAAAATATGATGAAGGGTATTTTTTGAAACCTTAGCTTTCTCAGAAGCAATATAAAAGGAAATAAAATCTAATATGTACTCGATATCTTTCCTTGTAGGCCAAATGTCAGTACATCTTTCATCTTTATTGTTAAAAGAACCACCAGTTTGGAAATAACTCAGATGAAGAATGACTGCAAGGACATCTACTACTTTCTGAACTAAGTTTACGCCTTCAATAGTTGAAATGTCTACTTCAGTTGTTTCCATCTTTGAATTGGCTGGATTCCATGCAGGACTATAACTTTCATTTTCACCTTCCACAAATGCATATTGCAAAACATCTAAGGTGGCCTCTGTGTCGAGCTCTAACAGAGAGAGAAGGTTTGGGTGTGGTCCACTGTAATCTAAGCACATTGCTGTTGAAGAATTTGGAGAACTCGCTTCCTCCAACAAAAATTCCACAAGCTCTCTTTTAAGAGATGGCACACGTGTTGGAGGGAGAGTTCCACGCCCTACAACACAGTTATCATCAATTTCTTGAAGCAAAACATAAAAAGCACAACTAAGTAAAACATACTGTGAGAAAATACCACGGTAAGGTCCACCAAGAAGCAGAATTGCAGAATAGCAAAAAATATTTTTAAAAAAGCATTTCATTTCGTTGAGTAGTTCTTCAGCATAAACCCCCATCCCGATCCTTCTTGTTTCTCTCCTGGACAAGACGCTGAGGTGCATATATGATTAGGATATTTACTGTGTCGGTCTTCAAAAACTAATAGCCTGTTTGGCCAAGCTATTGGGAGATCAAAAGTGGTTTTTTTTTTCAAAAAGTGTTTATTTTAAAAAAGTGAGGGGTTTGCCCAAGTTTTTGGGAGAAAATAAGTGTTTCTGGGGAATAGCAAAAACTGTTTTTCAAAAGCTGCTTTCAGAAGCTTAAAAAAGCAGTTTTTCCCAAAAACACTTTTTTGAAAAGCACTTTTGAGAAAAATACACTTAGAAGCAACTTTGAAAATCTTGACCAAACACTAATTGCTGCTCAAAAGTGTTTTTTAAATTTATTGGCCAAACACAAACTGCTTCTCACCAAAAATGTTCTTGAAAAGCACTTTTGAAAAAAGCACTTCTCCAAATAAGCTGATTTTAGAAGCTTGGCCAAACAGGCTATAAATCCAGAAAGAGAACACTATATAGGCAATGCCACATGTCACCATAGATATTAATGTCGGAATATATGTATGGGGATCTTCAAACTAACGAAAATCGATTTTGAGAATAACCATATGTGTGAGGAAATATTCCTCCAATATGTTAACTTTCTCGAGATTCTCTAGCACCTTATTTCCCATCTTTCACATCCCCAAAGTCTCGCTCTCCTGTCCTTCAACTTCTCCTTGAACTACACTATCTTTTCTTTTCTTTTTTTTTTGCTTTTTGAGAAGTTAACAGAATCAGTATATACATATAAACATCAGCACAAATTCTGGTGGAAACCAAAATGGTAGTTACATCATTATATCAGTGATTCAATAACCCAAAAATCTTTGATCTTCTTATAAGGAATCTAATATATAAATAAACTATCTATCTAAAACCAGTGTAACCATCCAACCAAAGTAACTGTCTCCTTGAAGGCTCTGATGCTAACACAAACAAGGGAAATGCCAAGTTCTCTCAATTGCCCTCAAGGTACACGAAGCTGAATGATTTAACTACATGTGCAAAAAATAATTGACAATTCAATATTTCCTTTTATCTGGATTGTTTCCTCATTTGATCTTATACCTCCAAAACTTTCAAATTTAACTTCTTTTTTCATTTTTTACAAATTTAACTGATATCACAAGAATCATCAACCACGGTAGGAGAATAAAATAGAGTCGCAAGGATATAGTATGAGCAAAGTGAAACCCAAATATATCCCTTTTGCTTCTGTTCTCAAGCTTATTAAAGACGGACTAATTTGTTCAAGCACACATAGAAAAATAAGCTATCAAATGCGAAAAACCATCCTAAATTTACTTGTATATAAGTTATATTGCTGACCAACCTGGAGGAAAAGCAAAACCTTGGAAGCAATACTTGAGGTAAACAAGCATCTTGTACCTGTTTCCATGAGGAAAGTGAAGTTCGTTTAATTGAAACACCAATGTGCATTTCAGAAATGTCAAAAATTAATGGATGACACTTTAGGAATAGGATCACCTACTTTAGGCAGAAAATTTACATTATATGGAGGTATCAAACTTGTACAAGTTATAAGTCATGTTCATTAGATAATTTATATATCCAATTATACACGTATATCGATTTACCCAAGAGCAGTAGCACTTTCTCTTTTGCTATCCCGCAAAATTAGAAAGAGCTCTTCCAAAGGAGTCGTAAAATCATCAAGACCTTTGTTGAACAAGTAGATCAATGCACCATGCAGCCTATGCTCCCTGCATAGGCGAACAACCTACAAAATGGATTAAAAATTTAACAGCTAAATCCAACAAATTCACAGGAAAGAGAATAAAAAAATCCAAATCAAGCCTATAGTGGAAGTTTTATTTCATTCATGCAACTTTTCTCATGTTTGAGGACAACGGTCCTTTGCACTCATGTCTTGTTGACGAGAACCTTCATGTGTGGTCATAAAATGGTAATCATAAATTTTGACATATAAAACGTGCAGCAATACCTGATTGAAATCCAGGGACAACATGTCCATGTGGAGAACACACTGTTCAACACGCTGTAACCAACCTTTAGTGCTATAGTGCTCCACTAATTCTTGCATTATCTACAGCAATAACAGATCACAATATATCAACATCCATATTATAAGCTTTTATAAATGAATGACAAAGAAAGTTCCCAATAGTGACACAGTAAAGTAATATGACCCGTAAAACCCCCCAATTCAAAAGCTTGTCACAAACCAAAACCACAGATATACCTCAGGTGGTAAAGATCCTAGCATATCTTTCAATATATATGGCTCCAGAAGCTCCAAAAATGTATCTGTACATGGAACATATAATTTTGGCCAGACTTTTAATTTCAACGCAATATAACTTGATGAAAATTGGAGTAAATGAGAGCAGAAAAAGCCCAAAATTCGACAGGAGGAACACAAACGAAATTAAAAGATTAACTAACGCTCTGCTAGACGTTTCTATTATATTTCCCTTTGTTGATAACGATAGTGTCGAGGCCAGCGTAACACACCTCAACTAATCTATTGGGTACTGCTACCTCCCACCAGCACGGGAACCGGTAACTTTGCATGTTAAGTCTTAGAAAGATGAGAAGAATTTACTTAGTGTCTCCTCTGTAGGTATTTGTACTTCGAAGGTTGTCAGTGCAGCGACTACTAGGCCAATCCCTTGGGGGCTCCATTAGACATCAGTTTTTACTATTGTTTTTATCTACATATAACTATTTTCTAGACTTTGTTTGATACAGCCAAAAAAAATGGATATTGAAGGTTTTCCAGCACATCGGATAAGTCTGTTACTGCAGAAAGTTGAGTTCCAGAGGTCAGTGGGCAGGAGAGAGGAGGGGACTTGGGGGAATAATTCTTTATTCAGACTATGTTTTGTCCTTTTCGATTCAAACTCTGCTTAATAATATGTTCAGCCTATTATATTCAATTCCTCATAAATTGTTAACCTAGTTAATTCACTTCGGTACTCGGAGGCACTTACTAAATACTAATATATCATAGTTTGGTATAAGCAATATTCTTTTTCATCAAGAAGGCATCAAAGATAGAAACAAGCCTCAAATAGTTGACATGGGACATAATGCAGGAAGTTGAAGTATAAACACATTGCAACATACCCTTGTGGTTCACAGCAACATACTTTGGAAAAATTTCATCAAAGAGAATATCAATTCTCTTGATATGAAGACAGAATTCAACGGAAACACCACCAACCAGAGTGTACTGCTCCTTAATATCAGGATTCACAAAGTCAGCATCATACTTCAATTCATTTGATTGGCCTGACTGCCCATGTTGGTTGCCAGATGTCACTGCTATGTAGGAGAATACCTCATCTACATATGACAACAGCAGCTGTACAAGATATGGCATAAGAGTCTTCTGCACATCATCCAAATTCCGTGGAAGGTCAATAACTGCATGTGCTTGACCATCATAAAGAGACATTGCCATGTTCAGTGCACTCGTCCAGTCACCTGCTTTGTGTAAAACTTCTATCCGTTCCTTCCAGGAAAGAAGGCGTGAAACAACAAGCTGGGATGGCCGAAGAATGTATAAAGTTGCCCCCCTGACACCTAAACAATTGTGATGAGCTTTCTCAGCATTTCCAAAGACATTGCTGAAGTAGGCATGGTATGACATGAGATCCTCTCCACAAGATCCATCCACAGCAAAACTTCTCCGGTGGATCAAATTCCCATCTTTCGAGAACAAACAAAGCTGTCCAGTTGCTGTGAGAATTACCAAAATCTGGACAAGTAAACGACCTTTGTTATTTTTGCACTTCTGTCCAAAACTAAATGCAAGTATTCCACATATTGCAGATAAATGATGAGAAAAGGAAGTTCCTGATAAAGCAACAATAAATTTAGGTACCTGTTCATCCAACCATGCCAGCCCAACTGCTGAGCTATCCGTAGTCCATCTCCAACAAACTTTCAGCTCAGATTTCACCAGCTTAGCAACCTGAACTCTTTGATCCCAAGCAATTGCAAGCAGTGAAACTTTTTCTGATGTTTCAGTGGACATACTTTCTGCTGCAACAAAAACAATTTTAGCAAGCCTGAATGCAAATATCCACGGGAAAATTCATGCATAAAACTGAAAAAATAAGTGGTTTCATACATTTCCAAGCGGCATAGGGCATTGAACCCTCCCTAACACCATCAGGACGTGGAATTTTAGCATAAACTTTAAATGTGGGGCTTAATTTTGCCTGCAAAAGACGGTGAAACAGAAGTCTTGACCAAGAAGCAGGAATGAAGATTAAACTGATCATATACAAAGATTTTGGGTTTGGGGAGATTGTGAATCCTTCCAAGGCAATGAATGTTCTAAAAACTATATACCACTAGAGCAGATTGGTGTGTGCCAAGTATGACCACACCTTCCTCAATTAAAGAAATGCCAGCTCCCTCTTGAGAAGCCACCATAGCACCTCCATAACTTTCACCAGATAGTAGTGGCACAGCACATAAAGTAGTGCTGTTGCTTTCATTTAGCAGCTCCTGTTTAAATGTTAACATATATTATTCAACATAGAGATGCATGTATATTCATGTCAATTTTTTGAGAAGGATATTCATACCACAATTGAGAAGCATGAAAAGGCTATTTTTACCTGTGACTTTGAAAGGGAGATTCTATTGAACAAGGGATACACTGTAAACCGGTCTAAGTTAACTACACCTTTAGTATCCCCGCTGAGCACAGTAAACTGCCGAGTAACTTGAGAATCTTGCCCTAAATATAAAAGGTGCACAACTGGAGCTTTATGTTCAGTGACAACTTTAAGCACAGAGGCCCTTTGCACATCCCATACAGTATAATGCCCATCACCATATCCTGCAAAGAGCATGTCCCCTTGCTGATTAAAGCTCAAGCAAGTTACAGGGACATGAGATCTATCTCCCGGTAATCCAAATATCAGCATCTGAAATATATACACATTTCTTCCATCAGAAAGTAAATATTTAATAATTCAGTCGAATCTAGAATTTTTAATGCAAGTAACAACAAAATATACACAATACAGATATGGAGATTCTACAATGAGCAATTTCCTTTTCAAAAGTGATTATACGAGAAGAAATTTGTTAAATTACAATCATATAAGTTCAAAGAGGACAGAATGAATAATACTTTTTGGAATAGAACAATAATTTTTGTCGAAATCTAATTCACAATGTGGTCAACCACTGTAATAAAGTACTGGTGCACAAAGCTAATTAGCACAAAAACCTTAGAATCCATGTTATCAACATGATGTGGCGAGTATCTGCTTGGCATCACAAGAATTGATCCTTTGGACATTCCCACCGCAATGTATTTGAGGTGAACAGCCAGGACCTGCAAAGATCCATGCTCACGCCTGAAAGCTTGAGATAACAGGGTTTGGGTGATGGTATTGTTGTCATCTACATCAAAGTAACCCAAGACATTAGAACTCCTATGAACTCCATCAAGCCTCATTGGTTGAGCAGAAGCACCCTCTTCCAAGTGCATAGCCGTGAAAGCCTGCTTCTTTTCAGCTTCCTCAGCCAATTCTAGGGGCTTCAAGGCAGAGTGGTAATTTTTCTGAGGCTTTGTATTATCCCTCATACTTTCCCGCTGCAGAACTAACTCCTCAATGTTACTTGCAACATCATTTAAAGAATCAGTTTCATCTCCATTGGAACTGACCTCTCCTTCTTTAGAATGAGGGATTACATTCTCATGCTCATGTTTTGCACCATCCTCTTTAGTCGAATCTTCATCAAAAAGAGCTTCATAAACTGGAGAAGAAAGTATCTCCTTTGTAGCAGCTTCTTCGCGGCTATCAGCACTTACAACATTATCTTCACCTCCAAATAAAGATTGGACTTGTCTATCTTCAATCTCATCCAACCCAGAGCTATCATGAAAAATCGAGTCTTTTTCAGTTCTACTAGGAGATTCCACTTGAGTTCCAGTATAACTTAGATCTTCCTTCAAATTACTTTTAGTTGAAAAATCATCCACCACAGAAACAGCGTCTGCAGCAGCAACATTCATATTGTCCTGACCTGCGTCCACTGTAGAAACCTCCCTACTACCATTGTCTGTATCACTTAGTTGAACTTGAGCAGCTTGCTGATCCTTTCTGTGACCTTCCAAGCCAATAGTCTCAGAACCAATCTCGTGTAAAAACACTGAGCGTCCAAAAGTATCAAGATGTTTATCAGAAATGTCAGCATCAGTACGAGCTGGAGGAGCTATGGGAGCCGATTTATCACTTTCCAAGGCCCTTTGCAGCACTCTGGAATTTGCTTTTCTGGATTTGATGGCTGCTGCACGAGGTGCGGGAATGGAGCGTGATGCAGCAAAAGCCGCAGCCAAGGCATCTCCGGGTTTTGAAGTTGATCGGATGACCCCACTGAAAAATGGTGGCAACACACTCTGGCCTGCCGGTGGTGAAGGAAATTCACTCAATTGTTTACTACTAATTGACTCAGCTCTTGGTTCTGTCTGATGCAACTCTAATGGCAGTTTTAGGGATTGAAAAGATGAGTCTATCGAGCGATTGCGACTATCTAGATAATTGCGTCCATGCAAAGAAGATGGAGAAGAAGGAGGAGAAGGAGGAGAAGAGGAGGAGGAGGAGGAGTGGTTGAGGAGAATTTCATCAACAGTGCGATGATGCAGTAAGTGATCATCATTGTCGTCATCGGCATGTGATTCTAAAAATGAATCCAGGTCAAGCTCCATGCAAATCTTCACTCGCTGCTGCTTTTATCTATGGCTTCGCAGAAACAGTTAGGTCTTTGACCCTGAAAACAGAGTCTAGGAAAATTAGTTTATGATCAAGGAGATAATATACTGAATAGAAGGCCTAGATGGCTATTGTATATCTAGAGTCTGAATAGCTGAAGACCTCCATTCTAAGCTGGGACATCATTAGTTAGTATTTCAGAAACAAACAGTATTCAATTATGTGCATTACATGAACTTTGAGAGAACATAAATCCAAAAGATCTTTGACTAACAGTTACAAAATTGTAAGTTGCTTCGTAGCTAGAAAATTCAAAGAAAATATCTTGATAAAACATTGCAAAGAGAAACCCAAATCTACAACCTCAAAAATCCCAGCTCTGAACGACAAACCCAACACAAGAAACACATCAAACCACAATCAAAAGCCGATGACAGCTAATTCATTTCAAGGAATGAACTTCTGTATTTCAACAAAGCAAATAGTACTAGTAGGAAGCAGAACAAGATAACAAGAGAGCTTAATAAAGATGGAAATTAGCACTTGGAATAAATAGTAAACACCAAAAATAACATTTTGACAAGTAGGAAACACAAAATAAAACAGATCAAAATCCAAATTATGAATACATTAATTAAAAGTTGTGATATTCATAGTTGGACTATATCACAAGAGGTGGACCCATGTGTTCACATGGGGGCGCACGTGCACCCATTAACTTCGGAAAAGATTATGTGTGTGTGTGTGTATACCTGGAGATATAACATATATCTTAGTAGGTACTCTTAAGACACTAAATGCAAGCACTGGTTGAAATTGCTGCATTGCTCCTCCTCTTGAGGTGAAGGGACTAGATTCAATTCCAAGTTACTGCTTTCTTCGGTTATTTTTTGTTTTTAGCTGACACAGTACACAGTGTTGGCTAGTTCAAGGGTGAACGAACTGGGTTTAGATCACAGTTACTGCTTCCTTTGTTTTTTTTTTTCGTTTTTAGCTGACAGAAACTTTAAAATTTTGGATAAAACACAGGGCTGGCGAGTCTTGAACTAGCGACCTCATGGTGCAAAGTTGAGTTCACAAACATCACTCCGCAGGGCAAACTTTACATTTAAGAGTAATTTAATTTGTATTTATACGTTAATACATTTGTTTTATAGTTCTATGTTTAATAAAATTATTGCACGAATCCGTATTAGATGACATGCTTTAACTAAAGTGCATCAGCCCGTGGTTGTGCACCCGTCATCTTCAAATCCTGGGTCCGCCTCTGTCAATATCACTAGAAGCAATCTTTATGCAATGAGACAAGCTCAGTTAGAACAGTACTAGAACCGATCAGAAATTACAAAAAGACAGCAACTTTAATCTAATATATGCTGAAGGACTGGATCTCTTAAGCAGTAATACTGAGCTAAAACAATTTACAATCATGTACAAGCACACATACACAAAAAAGCATTCCAATGTGGGACACAAAATTCTTCTCTTTTTTCCTCATATACAAAGTTATATATAAGAAATTCGACATCAAAAAGATAAAGAATAAGACCAAAATTTCTCTCCTCAATACAAAATTTCCATCATATATAAATTAACAAAAAGCATTCCAATGTGGGACACAAAATTCTTCTCTTTTTCCTCATATACAAAAAAAGTTATATATAAGAATACAAAGTTATATATAAGAAATTCGACATCAAAAAGATAAAGAATAAGACCAAAATTTCTCTCCTCAATACAAAATTTCCATCATATATAAATTAACAAATACCAAATCAGTTCTTACAAAACACAATTCAAAAGATAAAAGTTCTCTAATTAAAATACCCATCGCAATTAGGTAACAAAAATCGCCAACTAAACTAAGAAATTGAGGCATGACATTACCTTGATTGGAACGAGAATTGGAGAATGGGTAGGCCAAATTTGAAATTTCTTCACTTGAGTAACTGACGAATCAAAAAATACTGTTGGCATGATTTTACAGCAAAAAGTTATTCTTTCTGACTGTTTATTTTCAAGACTAGTGAGGGAAGCCCGTTCATAGCACGGACCCAAACATTAAATAAGATAATTTGGGTGTTTTCTAGCTAAGATCTTCTTACAAATATTTATTGGATAACCTTCAAGTTCAGAAATTCTATGTATAGGTGTTATAATAGCAAGCACAACATGACTACTATCAGAGTTCCACCTTTATCCTAAACGTATTTTCCAAAGCAAACATTTTTATTATCATAGCTTGATGTATAAAGTGTTACAACTCAGTAAGCAATTACATTGAGCAGGTAAGCATCTGTATGCAAGATGCTTCACTGTGAACTGACATAATAAAGCCCAGATTCTCAAACAAATCATTTCAACAATGGAAATGAGTCGATATAAACCAAAATTTGAACCCAGAGGTAATGAAGCACTGATCTATGTGTTCTTCTTTAGAATCTTTGTGCATGAAGTTGGTCAGATTTGTTCAAGATACCTCAACAATTTGATCCTTGAGATAGCCAAAAGGATCCTCCCGCACAACACATTTGGTGAACAGGTGTCTGTAACATACTCTAGCAGGAATCAGGAAAATGAGTCAATCAATTAGGACACCAGCAAGACACAGTATGCTTAACATGCCCAGTATAACCCACAGGTGGAGTTGGATTATTTCTGCAAGACCCTCGACTTGATAATACAAGGCAAAGCAGTTAACAGTAAAGTAGCCAAAGCAAATAATAGAGAAATCATTACATAGCATTCAGAAAGAGGAACAGTAACACCAGCAAAATAGCTACTGCTACTTCATCATCAAACAGAAATCCAGCCAGGAGGCCTGAGAAAATATAACACCTGAAGGATTGCCTAGTACATGAAATTGAAACAATACCAAATTACTTAAGATCAAACCAGCTCAGAGACTATTGGGACCATTATTGTAAATTGAACACCCTATTAGACAACTAATAGGGTGGTTGTTGCATATAAGGTATGTGTTATGTTCATTAAATCTATGTTAAATTCTTTGAAAACCTTAAAGCAGATACTTCTACTCTCTCTCATATATATGCATTTTCAATACTGTCATGCAACTAAAAGAAAGAAAATACATATTCAATAGCTACTTTGAGTCTATAGTCATAAAAATACGGCCAATTTATTTGAAGCCCTCAGGTCTCAGAACATCTCAGACTCTTCCTTGGGAATGAGGCCCTCGTCACTCAACTCTGATAAAACAATTTAGCAAGAAAACGTTCTAGTCTTTCCCCAATCACTGTGGAGATATAATAAGACAAATATAATCAGGAGAGTGACCAATTACTTACCAGAGAAATCCGATACGGCCACTTGAAAGGTGAATCATTAATATATCAAACTTCTATTCTTGCTTGGCATCATCATCTTCTTCTTTCTCTTTATTTTTTATTATTTGACAAAAATATGACCTCTATATTACATAATGTGGCTAACATAATTTTTCTTTGCGGTGGTCCGGTACTTTTGGCACAAGAAAAATCCAAGAAGCTAAGCGACGATAATCAAAGCAAGCAGAGGAGGGACACTTAACAAAGTTAAGGAGGTTGTGCACACGCAAGAACACTAATTACATAACACAGACTGAAACCTGAAAGAAAGCAATAGGAATTAACAGATTGGTCCAGACAACCATATTAAACTTTAACAACAAAAATATGAACAATGTTTAGCATCTTTCAGCTACACCCTTAATCAATTTCGAAGAAATATTTGATCAAAACACATTTAGGGGTATCGTGAACAATCAAAAAGCAATTATTGATTTAGAAATTTAAATCAGTTCAACTGAGTATCCTAAACCCAGAATTGAATATCACAAAGATGAATAATAAACCTTCCCCGTCTTCTTTTTTTTCCTTTGCTTTTTGCAGTCTCTTTTTGACCCATATATTCGCAAAGATCAAAACTTTATGAACCCATAGAACCAAATCCGTCAAATACGCAAAAAGGAACTGATTCCAATCCAGGAAGAAAAAACGATGAACGGAAAGAGAAAATTGGAGGCAGGCAGAAAAGAGTTACAAAGAAATACCTGAAAAATTCAGCAACACTCTGAGAAGAACAAAGAAAGATGAAGAGGGATGCTTGAAAAATATATTTGCTACAAGAGAAAGGAGATAATGAAGACGAAGAGGAATTTGGCAGATGAACACAAATAAAGTTAGAGAAATAGAAGTAGAAAACTATGAGGAAGAGATGACAATACAAACTTCAATTGAAGGAAAGCTACTGCGAATGCACAGCATAGATCAGAGCTTCAGGCAAATCTGGTCATTTTTGCTTCCATTTTTTGCTTCTCTGGCCCAGAATTCTAACTACTCAACAAAATGAAATTGCTAACAACTTTGAGGCTACTTTTTAAGTTAAATCATGTTGTACTATCATCTATTCATGATGTACAAAAGAAAACAGCAAATAAAAATATTAAATACCAAAAATACCCTTTAAACAGCTATTAAGCCTAGTTTCTAAGACAGTGAAAGAAAAAATACATCTTTAGAAGCATAAATGTACAAGCACAGCAATGCAAGACATTAAAGGAAAAATTCCAAAAATACCCCTAACTCAAGGTATCTACTGTCCTTTCTGTATGAGTAGGAGAAGAGCAGTGGGAAATAAGGCGAGAGAATATTAAGGGTCTGTCTGGAAATTGCAATTGAAATGCGTGCAAGTACACGGCCCAGTAATTAGAATCGTTGTTTATTTATTCTAAAAATCAAATCAATACAATATAATTATAAATA